>JABXWE010044708.1:0-13277 GCA_014611495.1 Limonius californicus | reverse complement strand
GACCACTTTCCATCCATTATGAGGTCCACGTGATTTTTACTCCCGTTAGTCGGGACATGATCAGCTTCCGTTTGGCAAAATTACAAGCCCGAAACTTGTGAGGTCCGTATATTGGTCCTCACTTGTTGCCGGTGCTCACTCCTTACGGGACTTTTCAATGGCTGAGTCTCACTTAGGTAGCCATAAGTAAATATATATATATATGTAATATACAGGATACATATGTAGCTAACATTTAGAGAATATTATATAGCAATATTGTTTAAATATTCTTAAGAACTATTTGTAAGATCTATACAAGCTTCTGCCATTTAGAGAATATTGTGTAGCAATATGGGGTATATAACATATGTTTAACGAATATTCTTAACTTCAATACAAAATATGTACGTACGAAACATATATTTACGCTGCAGATATGACGGTGTATATATATATAACCAGCAGTTGTGACAAATATATGTCTAACATACATTATCAGCTAATATTGTAGGTATATTTTGGGTTGTTCGGTTTCTATTTTAATGGTAGAAGAACGATTTTGTAGTTTAATATATTCAGCTAACAGTGATAAACCTCTATTTTGGTTTGGTTAAAAATAAGGATGAAGCCTTATAAATAGAAATTTTCAGGCTGTGGATTATTACACTAAATTAGATAGTTGGTTATGATATAAACTGTCGGTTATTCAGCACAAAAGTAAAAGACTTATACTTTAAAATTTAAATTTCTGTTTATGGATTTCCGCATAATTAAAACTTTCAACATTGAACGAGCAGTGAAGCCTTATAGAGCATCAGCGATTCTTTATTGTTTTTGCATATACATTCAAACGGAGCTGGCTCATCAATTTTTATCAGTATAAAGTAGATGTTCGATACGACAAGCGATTAACCTTTTCTGATATTACCGGAAACAAGAGCAGCAGCTCTCTAATAGATGAAAGCTGTATGGAGCATCAATCACGATTAACGTAACGATAGAAAAGCGTCATGAACATGAAGAAGCAAGAACTTACCGGAACAAGCCTGAGGCGGTAAGGGGAAAATGAGCGTGGTTGATGACTTTCTTCGAGCTACGGCACAACCCAAAGACTGTGGTTTGAAGGAACGCAGTTGTTGCATGAAATCGGAACACTCCATAAGGGCGACGTCAGCGAAGTGTAGGTCGCATAAGATTTGGTTTTTGAAGCGCCGGGCTCGCTTCTGGTTGGGACCCGTCAGGTTGAGCCCGCAAGAGTTGCAACGAAGACATTCCTCGTGGTAGTGGTTGTTGTCGTAAAGTGGCGAAGGCTCTGAAACATCAAAATAAACTTTATAGAAGTAAACGCCGCTTTCGTACCAAACATGAGAAATAAAATAGTAACCCTTAAACAGAAATGGAAACACTGATTAAAACAACCGCGCGTTTTATTAGAACCCATCTCCACAACAACCCTCATTTTGTGTCATATTTGTTTCGCTTTGGAAAGGTCCCCAAGTTTCATTAAATATTGTATTTCCAAATGCACAAATTCCTAGTTGACATTGCAGGAAGCAGCGATGCGCGTAGAGCTTCGTTTTTCGCGCTGGGTCGAATAATAGAATTGTCCCTTATTGTCTGATTCCTCCTTTGACTGATTAAAAACTAATTAACTAGCAATTAGGGGAACAAAGAGATTAAGGTATTACGGAACTCAGACGAACTTAACAGTAACCGATTTACAGTTGTTTTTCTTTGTCTGTGCAGGGTTAATTCGATTACCAAGCTTTCAGGGCAGAAAATTTAGATTCTGAATCTAGGAACAAATACATTGTTTAGGAACAAATATCGTCTATATAAGAATTTAATTTTTCTTTCTTTGAAGGAGTTTGTTAAAGCACCTTAAATTAGTTTTAGACGTACTATTTATTATTAGTAGACTACCTAGCCAATATTGTAATAAAGTGAAAATGAAAAATTACTCAAGTAGTGAAAATTAGGATGAAATACGTTTATGATACATGTATTTGGATTTGAGGGCAATTTTTACACATTATTACAAAACAGCATCCTTGAAGAAAATAAATTACGAGGCTTGTACAACTGAAACCCATCTTTGATCAACTTAGTCTTGTTAACAAATGCAGTAATTCAAATGACGTTTGTTAATGTTAGTAGTGTTTGTAAGCAACACAATAAGTTTATGGCTTTTGAATTTGATTCTGACTTTAAAAACTGCCTATTTGAAATGGCGTTTGTTGTTAAAAATCCGTCCAAGTTTGATCAGCGTGCGGTTCTACAATTTTTATGCGTTGAGGGTGTGCAGCAATTGCAGATTCGTACGCGAATGCAAGCAGTGTATGGAAATGCATGTATTGTGTACCCAACTGTGAACGAATGGTGCCGAAAATTTAAGAATGGAAAAGAGGGTACTATGGATGAGCCGCGATCAGATGCACGGAGTACTGCGTCAACAGAAAACAATATGGCATGTGAGGCAGGCCTTATTAGAGAAAATCGTCGAATTTCAATTAGAGAAATTGTTGGTGCGATTATAGGATTTGTCCATAGTATTGTTCGTAATTTGAGTTACAGCAAACTTTGTTCGCAATGGACAAAAATGCTTGCGAATGGGCTTATCTCTAAAACACCTTACAGACTATAGGCAAAATAGTGATGACTTGCTGCTGGTGACGAAACTTGGTGCCATTACTACGAACCATCCAGTAAGTTATCGTCGATGCAGTGGAAACATTCAAGTTCACCACCACCGAAGAAGTTTAAAGCATAACCTTCTGCACACATGGTGATGTTAACATTTTTTTTCGACCATGAAGGACCCCTTGTTGATAGAGTTTAAGGAACGTGGAGTAAATCTGTACAATGAAACTTTGAAAAAGCTTCATCAAGCAATAAGAAGGAAACGTCCATGAAAATTTATGCGTGGGGTCATTTTGCTGCACGACAATGCTAGGCCTCGTGTTGCTAATAGGGTAGAAGAAAATCTTCAACGAAAGAAATGGAGGGTTTTAGAGCATCCACGCTATAGTCGGGATCTATTGCCTTGCGATTTTTTGGACTGCTGAAAAAGGTGTAAATGGTCGGCATTTTAAGTCTGACGCAGAAGTATAGCTGTGGAAGACTTTTTCAATCAACAGCCACATGAATACTATGAGCAAGGTAGGTATAGGTCGGTTAGTAAACCAATGGGATAAGTGCTTTAACTGTGGCGGTAATTAAATTGTTGAATAAATTTGTTTAACGTTAAGATGTATTTCAATTGAACACACCTCGTATATAACTCATGGTCATGGTTTATCTAATTTTTTTAATATTAAAACAATGCCTAGATCATGTAGCCAATTTTGACAGCGACGTAGTCATCACACCTCAGCTATGTTATTATTTGATTTTTGATTCCCAGGTTGGTTTAGAATCCGCTTAAAATGAAAATTCGAATTTATCATAAACTTTATTTTCCTATTTCTAATGGCCCTTGCACGCACTATTTTCTTGTCTTTTAGTAATATTCTATTGTAAAACTATTATTGGGCGTCCTATTTTCATGATTGTTATACAGTAAGTGGGATTGAAAAAAATTCCAATTCAACATCTTTAATCAATTAATACTTAAGAAAGTTTCCTCTTCGCTTTCTTCCATTTATGAATCCATTCATTTCAATTTATCCAATTTATACGGACCTTATATTAAAATTTAGTATACTAAATTTCATAAGAATGGAGTTGTTCATTCTTGAGATTCATTGCCACGGGCGAATAGATAGATCCATCACTTTTGAGTGGAATATTATTTTGGTGCAATTCTATTATAAGGCGGTATTTGTATTACCTGACTACCATATTTCACCAGATCTAACAAGCTATTATTAGCTAATGTATATTAAATTTTACTGATTCTAAATGCATTCTTCAATAAATTATTTATGGTCGTTTAGAAAAAATTATATACAGGACGATTTTAGACATGTGGAAAAACTTTAGCCACGTATAGCTGAGGTTATTTAACCCCTGTATCACTTAGTAATTTTTATATTAGGCACCGTTACGGAAATACGGCGCTTCGACGCCGTTTTACATTATTCACTAAAATGTAAACTGTACAGCCGTGTCTGAAAAGTGGAAGGAATGTGACTTAGAGATGAAAAATTTGGCCTACGTATTCAAATTATCATTTTTATTAAAATCTATAAATAATCCTTTAAATATTGAATTTTAGAAAAAAATTAGATGTTTTTTGGAAAACAGAATACTAATTTAAATGCTGCAAAAACAAACTTTCTCATTTTTAAAGTACCCTAATTTACATATTTTTCACTTCTAGGTCTGATTTTATCGACTTTTCACATTGTATTGTACATTTTTTTTTAATTGGACTGTTAGCTTGTCGAAGCAACAAATATTTCCAAAATAATCTCAGCTATACGTGATTAACGTTTTTCGCATATGTTTAGAATCACCCAGTATAAGAAGGAGCAAACTATTAATAAGTTTTTTTTTTTATTTAACTCCACTGCAGAAATTTACAATCTGTTCATTATTTGAACAATAAGTAAATATGTTGTAGGTGTTAATGTCTATACAAGTATACAGTCAGGACATGAGCGAAGTAGGCACCCATTGGTGCCACTCCTAGAAATATAATGTTATTTTAATAATGATTATTGATTTAACTACACTTCACTTTTTGCACTGTCACTACTGGAATAAGTCTGTTGGATGTTGCCGGCTCAGTCTTCTTTGTACTCTGCTATTATCAAGCAAGTAGACTGCCAAATAATTTGGGTGAGTTTCTAGTCTCGTTTGATATTTCCTGCTCATTTCATACACCTCTTCTTTAACTGTTGGAACTATTAATAAGTAGAACTCTTTTCTTGCTTGCAGTATGGAGGTTTTACATATGCATGAGTTTATTGGCGTCAGTGATTACTGACGTGCCAGCAAAAGAAAAATTTTACATGTAAACCTTCTTACATATACAAAGTGATTTTTTAAAAAGTCAATTGCAGCAAGCCTAGAAAAAAAGCTATTCCGTCTGCAGTCAGCTGTAATGAGCTTTGAATGACATTTACCTGTATGTCAAGCTGTGTGACAGTTCAGGTACATAGTTAAAAATTTTGGCCCAACAAAATGTGAAAATGAACAAGTATTTAGTTGCAACTGATTTGTAATTTATTAAGGGAAGTAAATTACAGGTTTTTCGTCAAGATTTCTTTCTTTCTGTTACAAGTTTCATATTGTCAGATTCTAAAGCTTAATATAGACGGGACAATCCCTAGGCTACTGCAATTGACTTTTTAAAAAATCACTTTGTATTTCTTAATTTCGCCTCGTCAATTTTATTTTTAAAGTACACACTGCAAACGAGTGTTCGTGTGTGGTTAACAAAAGATTTCAAGTGAACTTGTTCGTAGCGCCGCATAGTTACAAAAGTATTGGTTGACAAAAAACGCAATCGGGATGGAAGGGAGGAAAGCCGGAAGAAGGCCGAAAGAACGGGGTGGAAAGAGATATAAGAGAAGAATAACAGCGAGAGAAGCGTGAAGGGGTACTGGGGGAAGGGAGAGGAAAACGGGGAGAATAAAAGAAAAAAGAAAATAGGGAAACGGAAGAAGAAATGGGGAAAAAGGAAAAGGAAATAAATAGAAATAGGGAAGGTTGAATGAGGAAAAGAAGAAAGTTGGAATGAAAGCAAATGGGAGTCCGGAAGAGAGAGAAGGGTGGAGAAAAAGCGTGAAAGGAAAAGAAAGGGTTTGAAGAAAGGAAAGGGGGACGGTAGAATAGTTTGGTGAAGGGAAAAAGGGGTTCGCAACTGTATTTTATAAGGTTGAGTGCCGGTAGGTACAAATGATCCTAAAACTTTCCTGCCGTTTGAGGAGAGCAGTGACTTTAGGGGGTAAGTGCGCATGTTTGCAACACCGGCCATTTAATGAAGATATAGTCAGGTTTGGTTTATTCAACTTGAAATATATGCACCTATGTTTCGCATAAATACATTTAGCCGGCCATTTTTAGCGCCGTCTCGACAATAGTCGGAACATCGGTTATTTTATTACCCTTTAAAATTCCAATTTTGTGTTTTGGACAGGGGTGTTCGTGAACGGGTGTTGAACATACATGAAAGTGTATTTTTAAGGTTAATTCCAGTAAAATTTACAGAAAAAAGTTTAACGTATATATGATTAACGGAAAACTTATATCGGTTTTGAAAAAATAAAGTCCTGTGTTGTTTTATATAGGGATTCCCAATGGACCGAAGCAATATCGATATGTGTATGATACTATATTTTTCTAGATTTCTATTTCGCTAGGACATACATACTTTGGCTACGAATGAAAGTAGTATTCTTGCATGCAATAATACTACCTATTAGTGTTATTTTGCCAAATAAATTTTTTTAAATAGAATGTATTATGAAGAATATCAATAAATGCAAATCAAGTTTAAATGGCATAGTGAAGGTCATTTATTGTTCGCTATCTGATTCAATTTTATACAAGTTCTTACATCAAATAGTGATAATAAATGTATAGCTTTTATGTCTTTTACTGTAGAATTATGTGAAAAAGTAAATAGCAGTAGTAGTTCTACCATTCAGGATTAGACTCAGGGCGCTATGTTTATAAAATAGTCACTATATCAATTGTGCTACAAAGACTCAGGTTGTTTTACTCAAGTCTTAACAGAATAGGTCTTAAATCACATTTTACATATTTTTCTAATTTCTTGCTTAATTTAGGCCTTAAAATATTTCCTTTTAGACTAATTTATTGATACCAATAATCACAAGAATTCGTTCTATAATCCAATATCTTAAGAAATAAAATTTATAAAAATACAATTTATTCTCTATGCGTTCTAATTATGGTTCAGTTTGTTCTGTAAACATAGTTTCATATTCAACTAAATTAATTCACGATAAATTACTTTCTAGTAAAAATCCGAATCTTTGAGTTTCTTTTAGTTTCTGCGTTTCGATGTAGCTAAAAAGGGCTTTATATAGAACAATTTCAAAAAATTGCTTTTGTGCAAACTTTTCATGTAGGTAACATTGACTTTTTGTTTTAAAGAGGGATTTCATGCGTAAACCCGTGTACATAAAAGGTTACTTTTTACAAAAGATTTAAAAATAAAACCGGTAAAAGGTTTCAGCGCATTTTGATCATTTAAAGAAAACTTTCAAATTCATTGAACGAATATTAATTAAGCAAAATAATATGATGAAGTCGCGGAAAATTAATTGCGCAGACCTTATAAATTCTTAAGGAACAGAAAAGAATTCTGGAGTGGAGCGAAACTTGAAATATCCAGTAACGCAGATGTTTTGTAAACGAACCTTAATTTGGTTCAGAAAATTACAAACATTCCTTTCACAGGAATGTTTCAGTCTTTCACCTTAGAATTAGATTGATATTTTGAATAGGCAGCGGAACTCCAGCGGAATTTATTAAGCTATAAATTAATCTTCATTTCTACAGCATGTTTTTAATTAGCTGGAGGGTAGGGGCATCTTGATTAAAAATTTCAAGCTCATTCCAAATTTTAAAATGTCTGCCTACTGAATGAATTTAAGTGAAAATGCTTTTTCAAGCTTTACAGTTTTGGGCATTATACGATGTCATTATAAACTCATTTGTAATATATTGCAAGCTGCATTGTTTCAGGTTGTATGGTTCAATTTGAAGTCTCCGGTTTGAACCCCACCCTCTTAACAGAGATTGTGTTAATCTAAAGATTATCTCTATAAGCTCCTCATGAAAATAATTGCGAACAGAATATCTAACCGTCTAGAACTCTTCTAACCACCAGAACAAGCGGCGCTCAGGAAGGGATACAGCACAATTGACCATATACATACACTTCGCTAGCTAATCGAGAAAAGTAAGAAATACCATCAGTCTGCATACTTGGCATTTATCGACTTCTAGGAGGCATTCGACACCATAGAAAATGGGCTCTAATAAATGCGCTCAAACGATACCGGATCGACTATCGATATATCAAACATATCAAGGCTCTGTACGAAAACGTGACAATGAAAGTGAAAGTACATACAGCAACAGAGCCCGTGAACGCAGAACGTGGAATAAGACAGGGGATACTGTATCCCCCAAAATTTTCACTAACACACTCGTAAATAGCTTCAAGACAGTTAACTGGGAAAGTAGAGGGATTAATATTAACGGCGAATACCTGTCACATTTGAGATTTGGCGATGACATAGTTATAATTGGATCAGACATGAGTCAACTGGAAAATATGATAGTAGAGCTCAAAAAGGCAGCTGAAGCTACAGGACTAAAGATGAATATCACCAAGACTAAAAGAATGACAAACATGAAAGATGCCACACCAATAAATACCAATGACCACGAGACCATTGAAATAGCAGAGGAATACATATATCTAGGCCAAAAATATCGTTCTCCAAAAACATACAGTGTGAGTAAATATCTAGAAGAATACAGCTAGGCTGGGCCGCTTACAGTAAATTAAGAATCATCTATCGTTCCAGATTTCCGCAACATATAAAAACTCAGGTATTCAATGAATGTATTATACCAACTATGACATAAGTTTCAGAGACCTGGGCGCTAAATGAAACCTGGATAAGGAAACTAAAGGTAGTACAGAGGAAGATGGAGAGATTAATGCTGGACATAACACTATAAGACAGACGATGGAATGGATTAGGAGCCGAACAAAGGTGATCGACATACCAGTACGAATAGCGAGATTTAAGTGGCAATGGACGAGACATATAGTTCCGACAACGGAAGGTAGATGGGCCAGGAAAGTCACCGAATGGAGACCTAGACTGGGGAAAAGAACACGCGGTAGACCCACAACAAGGTGGAAGGATGACATCTAGAAGCAAGAGGTAGTACAGGGGACTAGACTAGCGTACAATAGACAGGAATGGAAAAGACATAGGGAGGTGTATGTCCAAAAATGGACCGCATAACGCTGGAGATGATGATGATGAAAAATTTCTGAACTAGGGCGAAAATTACACATCGTCTCCGAATGTAACTGTTAGGAACTATGAAACTATGAAAGTCAGACTGTTCGTAAAATGTTTCAATTCAGAAATTTTATATTGAATACAATACCACAGATAGTTGTTTTAGTATTTATCTATAACAAAGGAGGAAATGAAATGGTGCTATGTGAGAAGTTATTTGAAATTTGGATAAAAGCCTGACTAAAATGCATTTTAAATATTTCTGGCAGATGTACAAAGTAATAACAAAATTATTAATACAAAGTATCCGAAATTCTGCGAAAACAAAAACTTAATGATAATTGTTTTCAAAATTGCGGCCTCTGTTTTCCACATATGGTTAAAGATCAACTTTATGCCCTACCCACAATATCAATAGTATTAAATGTATATACAGGATAATTAACGGAGAATACCAGCCTACCATTTAAAAAATAGGCAACTCATACTATACAAGATATTCAGAAATTTAAATTTTTATTGGTGATATTCACGTTTTGACCTACAACGGTTAGCCAAACCTCAGCACGAATCAATTCTACGACGGCGTTGTGTAAGCCTGCAGAGATAACTTCATTAGATAAAAACCGTGGAAGCCTGAAAATTCACTTTGTTTGTGGTGTTATGAATTAGAAATGCCTGGCTTATTAAGCTATTTTAACAGAAACTAAGTTTGAATAATTTGTATTCAAATGCAGAAAAATTCGACAATATCTTATCTATTATTTCTTCGAGACACATTGCTACTCTTACTTGATATCATTGATTTAAGTACAAGATCGCATATGTGGTACTAGCAAGAACTCTGCACGCTGATGTAAACCACCAAGCATATCAAACAGGGATCTTTGATTCATAATACTGTCAATAAAAATTAAGATATCGCGGCACGTTGTGATATACATTTTGCGTTGCGCTTACTCTCCCGCGAATCACTCGAGCAGTAAGTAATGTAAAGGCCAGTGCGATCACCAGGCTTTATTTCACCATTCATAGTAATTTGTTTTAAACGCCATACGTGCTTCGATTTACGGACGGTGGTTTACGTACTTATTTCAGCTATTAAATAGAGTTTTATGTGTTCAAATCTAGCGTCTTGTACTTTAAAATAAACGATAAAGAAACTTATACATGGTGACAAATATTTGATACTCCAGAAAAGTTTATTATTTATTACAATCCCCTTGCGAACAAAATGATACTTTATATAACTACTGTTATTTTACTATAACAAATTTTCCATAACTGTTCCCGAATGGAACGTTTTCTGGGTGGTACTAAATAGTTAATTCTCTTAAAGATTATAAATATTTTTTATATAACTGGAAAGTATTTTTTTAGCAGTTAACTATTCCTGTTACAATGCTTGGCATATAAAATTCTGAACACACCTCATGTATTGTCCGTTAGAGTTACCAAAGAAAGCGTGGACCACAGCCCACAGGTTCATATAGTATTACGTAGTGTACATATAACAAAAAAATCATTTCTAAAATCGGGTTTACAAGTACCGAAGCATAAAATGTAAATTACCTTCAATACATTCCAAAGTGGCGAAGTCTTGCATCATATATACCAAAGACGAGTTGAAAATGTGTAGTTTGAAGACGAAACGTGTTGAAACTTCTGTTTTTCACTGGCTATTGTAATTAAAAGTTCCCTAGAATTAATTCATTCAAAGCGGGATCAATTTTGGGCTTGAATGAATGAAGCAAGGACAAGTGCATGCGAAAATACGAAAGCAAAGCGAAATCAAAGGGAGTGGAGTGTTGTGGGATTGAATTTTCCTTCGTGCTAAATTGAATTGTTCTAGAGTTCTGGATGGACCTTGTACTTTAAGATCGACATTTTTTATATAATGTAGCTTCGGTCCATTTCTAGGACACTTCATTTTTATATCAAATTGCGAATGCTTTGTTCCAACGTCGCTTTAAGTTTATGTAATGTAGATAACGCGGCAGCTTTATATTTTATTGGTATATTTCTGTCAACTCAATATAACAACCGACTGCACCTAGCAACGCGAAAGTAAGATTTATTCATGAACGTGGAAACAGAATGCAAAGCGGAAAAATCCCCGCAGATAACAGAAACTTTAGACCGGAAATAAGTTTCATTACCGAAACAGCTGGATACAAATAAGATAAGCCGGTTTCGCATATTTAATCCCGCCAGAATAAAACGGAGATCGTTTTCGGCCGCAAATCTAACGAAATCAGGTCACCTCTTTCAAACCACGATAAACTGGAAATTTAAAGCAAATTTTTCAGGGAAAAATCGCCTACTGACAAGCTGTAACAATATTGATTTATGTGGAAACTTGCAGGTGCATGTTAGATAAGAAAATCGAATGTAGGTGTAAAATTTGAAAGATAATACAAATGTTTTCTGGCTGGTGTTTCGATGATAGTTTTATGATTCAACTTTATGCATGGTTTCTTTGAATTAATGTATAGAATATTCCATGGTAGTTGACGCACTCAAATGTAAGCAATTAATAATACAATTTGTGCAAGAACCTGCAGGTGATAAGTTGTATTTTATAGCTTATACTTTACAGAAACTATAATTTAAAATACTACTGTTTTATAGCAGCAACAACTGGTTCGACTGGCTTTCATTAATAATCCTGGCATTACGGTTGATAGAAATATCGATCGTTCCAACAGGAGTGTGCCAAATACTTGGGGATATAGTCTACGATGTTTAGACGCGGTCGTTTAAACGATGGTCGTCTGAACGCGACCATTTTAACGCGACCGTTTCAACCCGGGCGTTTGAATACGGCCATTAGAAGATAGAGACGTGTAGCAGCGCAGCGGTTTGAAAGCGGTCCTTTGAACGTAGTCATTTGAATGTGACCGTCTCAACATAGTTGTTTGAATATGGCCGTTTAAACGTGGTGGCTTGAACACCGTCGTTTGAAAACGGCTGCTTGAGCATAGAGAGACTGGAACACGGTAGTTATAAGCCGGCCGTTCTATGGTTGCTTTACGCAATAGCTTTAGGCGGTCGTTTAGTCGAAGGTATGTTTGGAGGCTGCTGGCTGAGCGCAGGAAAGTTTGAAAGTGGTCATTTGAATGTGACCAATGAACTGGTTGTTTGAACGTGGTTGTTTGAACGCCGCCGTTTGAATACGGCCGTTTGAACGTAGAGACACGGAAACACGGTCGTTATAAGATGGCTGTTCTATGGTTGATTTACGCTATCGTTTTACGCGGTCGTTTAGACGAAGGTACATTTGAAGGCGGCTGTTTGAGCGCAGGAAAATTTTGAAGGTGGCCATTTGGACGAAGTCGTTTTAATTGTGGTCATTTGGACGCAGGTACGTTTGGAGGCAGTTGCTTGAACGTAGGGAAATCCGAACGCGGTCGTCTGAATGTGGTCGTTTTATATTTGAAGGCGGCTATTTGAACACTCCCGTTTGAACGCAGTCGTTAAAGTGCAAGGAAGTCTCAACGAGGCCACTTGAACGTTGCCGTTTGAATGTGATCGTTTGAACACCGCTGTTTGAACATGAGACGTTTAAACGCGGCCGTTAGAATATCAAAATTTGTACATGGCCGCTATATGTGGTCGTTTTATATTTGAAGGCCGCTGTTTGAACGCTGCCGTTTGAACTTGGTGGTTTAAGTACAGGGAAGTCTGTACAAGCCCACTTGAACGTGATCGTTTGAATGTGATTGTTTGATTACCGTCGTTTGAACATGGAGACGTTTAAACGCGACCGTTAGGACACCAGCATTTGAACACGGCCGTTTGAAATGGTCGTTTTATATTAGATGGCGGCTATTTAAACACTACCGTTTGAACGTGGTCGTTTAAGTCAGTGAAGTCTGAACGAGGCTACTTGAACGTGGTCATTTGAACAGGACTACTTGTTCGTGGAGACATTTAAACGCGGCTGTTGGAACACCAGAATTTGTACACGGCCGTTTGATGTGGTCGTTTTATATTTGAAGGCAGCTGTTTAAACACTACGGTTTGAACGTGGTCGTTTAAGTGCAGGCAAGTCTGAACAAGACCACTTGAATGTGGTCGTTTGAACATGACTACTTGAACGCGGAGACATTTAAACGCGGCCGTTAGAAAACTAGCATTTGTACACGGTCGTTTTATATCTGAAGGCGGTTGTTTAAATACTACCGTTTGAACGTGGTCGTTTAGGTGCAGGGAAGTCTGAATGAGGCCACTTGAAATCCTACATCTAAACCTAAAGTCTCTTTTGGGGTATAAGTTGTAGTATAAAGATTTGACAGCCCCAGAGTTCTACATGACATTAGAAGATGACAG
>JABXWE010044707.1:0-16335 GCA_014611495.1 Limonius californicus | reverse complement strand
GAAATGTTTGTAACATTATCAAAGATCTTACCGAAAATTACCAAAATCATGTTCAATTGTAGTAAATTTCTTAGACACATCATAACCGCCAATATAATATAAAACAAAGGCTTGTCATTTTATAAAGGGTGCCCTAGATAATACGTCTTTCAAAGTAGTAATACCTAGAACATCTTCGACTTAAACTGTGCAATTGGGAAGCTTTATCATTGTATCAATTTTAGGGTAACTGAAATGAATCCATGAAAAGGAAGAGGGAATAGAAATATCGATAGGCAACTTTTAGATTAGATTCGCTACGGAGAATGTTGATTATGCCCTTTAGCACTGTGGCATCTTTGGCCTATTTTGCATTCCCTTAGTCGCTAATCGCTGTCACGTAGGTAGATCCGTCATTTTTACTAGGTCTAGGAGTTTGTTAACCAGGCTGGCTTGCGGTTGTATCTCGTTGGCCTCTCGTGCCTTTAAATATTTGAAATCTTCTAGGAATTAAAGTTCCGCATTCGAATGATAGGCTGTTTCTTCCTCCGCGCTACATAGCCTGCATATGGGGTCTGTGTTATATAATCGTGTGTTGTACAGAAGTTGCCTGAAGTGCCAGTATCCCATTAGGATTCCTATCATTATTCTAATTTAAGTCCTATTAAGTTGCAGGACCGATTTAATAAGTTTGTGGGAGTGGTTCTCATTATGGCTTTGCTTTGTCTTTGTTGAGGCGAGAGTCTCCAATATTCCGAATGGTTGCTTAGAGCCGATTCTTTAACTGCTCCTCTTGCGGTCGTTTAAGTTAGGCCGACCACAGGTTCAGGTATTTCATATCCTTGGTTTGGTAGTTTATCTGCGTCTTCTTTCCTTCTATGCCTCTGTGGGTCGACACCTACATAAGTTTTACCTTGTTGCAGCTTGCCAGTATTAGGTGGTTACAAAAACAGTTCGGAAGAAGCTATGACTTGACTAAAAAATTCTTCTTTATGAAACACTATTACCACCCATGTGGACATATGGATTGCAGATATGGGGCTCAGCAGCATTTCTTCGGTTAAAACGTGAATACCTTTAGTTCTTATTTTATGGGAATTTATTACGCATCCATCTGATTTAAATTTTGTAACAATTGTTTGTATGGTTCGAATACAAGGAATAGGTCTTTCTGAATATTTTACTGAAAATAAGTATCTCACAGTTCTTAAGCTGTTTCCATTATAATACCACTTTTTCGTCTTTATTGTACATGGTTGTATAAAAATAGCAAAAACATACTAAATAAAGACAAATTTTATTTTCTAACCTTGAATTAATTTGATTATTTTGGCCAAAGCGTGCTTTAGTTGTCTGTATAGTTGTTTGCCTACATAATAGGCGTCATTGACGCGTTCTTTTTAAAAGTATACATAGGCAATGTATACTAAAAAGAAAAATTCCCCGTATAAAGTCTTTCGAAGCAATCAGCGATCGAATTTTTTTTGCTTTTAAGATTTTTTCCCACTGCTTTATGTAGGTCTTCTCATGCTCTATCGATTTACATCTGAACCTTGCCTTCCTAACTCAATTTCAGACAATTATTTTATTACGTAGTCTTCCTATTTTGTTTTAGGTCGTGCTATATTGAGCAGATCAAATTAAATTTAAAAATGATTTCCTGATATTCCCACGGTAGCTGTGTATTAATTTCGCTTACCTTCCACCTACCTCCAATTATTCGTCACCCCAAACTACGTACTAAAAGGTATTATATTTGAACGCGTTCATTACATAAGCCGCAAATTCATATTAATTTGTATTTATAGAATCAGCACTATTTTCGATGTAAATATGAATATTCGGTTATATGTATACTGTAGGGTTGTATTACTATTGTACTAAGGATTTCCAGTACAACTTTCATCCAAACCTATATACAACATTTGTTCAAAGGAATCGTGTCTCTAATTTTTAATGCTTTCATTCAAGGCAATTTAAACAAAACATGTTACCGATCATCTAGGCACTTCCTCAACACTTTACCAAATCACGTATGCATTGCCTATATAATGATGCTGGCTGCAGCTTAAAGAAATCTTTTACAGAAATATGGGCTTCGGAGTCCCAAAGAAAACAGTGACGAATGTTTAAAAAACAATATAGTTCCAGTTAATATCTCATTTGCCCGGTTTCTGTAACTTTGTCAGAAATCAAAGCCAACTAACCACAATTTATTGTTAGATATTGAATAATTAAAACAATTCTGTTTCAAAACCTGCGGAAAATAGAAATGACAATTTTGGTACATTATAATATTCAATCGAAGGACGAGTCTCCATAATTGATTCCCTTCAGTTCTTCCTTCGCAATGTAAAGTTTCAGGATACTCGGCTTCAATTAGCATGCTAATACTTTTCGATTTATTGAAATGGGAATGCATCCAAGACAATGAGTATGATTAACTAATCACAACTTTCTGTCGAAGGCCGAGTAAATCAATAACACGCTAATGAATTGTCGTGTTTTACTTATTTTAGTTTTTACAATATCAACGTTGCGGCAATGTTTGTTCAAGGCACACTTGCAAACCTCTTTACTTTCGCGCCGCCACTGATGCGAAAGTAAATCTGCAAGCTTTTGTGGATGTTGAAAATCCCCTAAGGTGTGGATTTTAGAATATTATTAAAACATTCTTGAAAGTCCGCAAATTTAAGCAGTTGTTTTTGAATTAAAAATTCCCAGCGGTTTTGTATTTAATCGATTAGAACTTTTATCATTAAAAAGAAAAATATTTACATATGCACTTAACGGAACTGCTTCAGTTTCATATCGATCTTTTGACTGTAATTGACTTAAATACCATGCATTTAACACTTTGGAGTATTTTTAATTGTGGCTTCTTACAATTACAAGAAGAAGATAATATTTAAAATAACACTTTAGTTGGTTATTCCCACTTATTTGAATTTTTAATTATCTTCCTGTTTAAAAGTTATTGGATCTAATGGAAACGATGAACTCAAGTATACAAAATTTTGAAAAACTGCTTATCACCGCAATATTTAGAAACCGAACTGAAGACGGCAACCTAGAAGCCGAAATACGCATTTAGGTGTTCTAAATAAAGCGATGGTAGGCCGGTTACGAAAGTTTTGAATTAAACGTACATTCTTAAAAATTTGCGGAAGAATAACAATTAGATCTATAATTAAATCATTAAAGTTTTTAAGCAAATTATTAGAATTAATACCATTTCAAGTTTTAACTTTAAACAGGGAAAATATACTCGGCTAGACAAGTTGTAATGAGAGAAATAAGAAGCACACCGTTGAATTGGAAGCAATTAAAGGTTATGTGAGGATATGATGTAAGGGACAGTCATATCTACACATACAGTGTTGTTGTTTGACGCTTCTTACGGATTAAAGCCTTGTTTTATTGGCCGCTCCGTAGCCGATTACTAACTTATTATTTCTGGAATATAGTTTAGTGGACCTTTTTTTGGTTATCCCAAAGAAATGCCGATGAATATTTTATCTATGCGCTTGACCGTGAACGTTTGCTGGAAATTTCCTGCCCTTGAGGGAGCCCTACGTGTTAATTGGTTCTAGAATTCTTGCAACATATTTCGTAATATGATGAAACGTTCCAGCTGCTGGATACTTTCGTTGGTTTTTTTCGCGAGTCGACGTCAGATCTTCTTTCAACCTGGTTGCTCGTTAAGATCTCAGCGCCGAAAACAAGTAGTGCAAGGGCGGCTTGGGTTTTCGATGGGTGTCCATCGCGTGAATTCTCGTATCGCTGTTATCACCGTGGAGTTAACAGTACCATCGACAAGTGTCGGATTTAAAGAAACACGCTGGATTTAACCCTTGAAAGGCAATTCATTGCGAATTTGCTGATCGTCTTTGGCGGATTAATATCTAACCCCTTTCCTATCCCTTTGGATGTGCCGCTGCTGCAACAAACGCAAAGCGACTTCGTGCCTGCGATTTTTGTCTGCTTCTTAAGAACCTAAGAACATCCCAAATTGTGCCTCTCTACTCCCTGTCGAAGGAAACTAAGGTAAATAATGTTATTGTGTTGTTGTGAAAACTTTTGCCGAGATCCATTTGACTGATTTAAAGTGCTAAACCCGTTTCTACATGTAACGCAAAGCGACCTCCTGTAGCCAATTGCTATTAGTTATTACTCGTAAAGTGTAAGTAATTTCTGTAAACTCGAACGTCACTGGCTGCGCACATCTGTGTGGTTAGTAAAGTAAATACCGCAAGCCAGTGGCGGCGAGCTCCTTTGTTTGGACGTCCCAACTACCCTTGTGTTCAACTACAATTATTACCGTTTTCAGTGTAATTTATTGTATTATGTGTTTCACCAATTTCAAACAATGGAGCTATAGTAGTCTTAAAACTCACCATATCTTTTATTTGTGTGTATTGTATTGTGCCTGAACTTTGTAAGCTTTATACCTATACAGGAGGAGGCACAATAAAGGTCAGTTCAATTCTCGTAAGCTGCTGGATTCTCGGCCACGAGAACCTGCAATCACCTGTGATTTGGAAGGTGGCACCTACTAATTTTGATTTAGTCTGTAGGTACACAACTACGTTCGATTTCCTTCCCGTTTTTCGTGAACCACCCCTCCTCCTCTGAGCTAAACAGAAGGCCTTTTCCATCTTTCCTGTTGTAGGTCGATGGAAAAGCTCGTTTGGCCCATAAATGTGTGTCTAGGATAAACGCGCAAAGCACTGATTCGATTAAATAAATACAATTGCTTGAAATGTCAATTGTTATTAGAATTTATATACAAATTCCAGGAGTTTAGAGTAATATTCAGTGCAAAAGTTAAAAGCACAAACCTTGCTGTTTCATGGATAATTTACAGATACCACAGAAGGTGTTTACAAATCATAAAGGGACTTTTATAGACAGATTTCTAATATTTTATGGATTTTTCTAGTGACCCTTAAAATGTTAATAATTGTTCTTCTTCAACTAAAGCTGCATCTTTCGCCCCTTACGAGATTCCCCTACATGCCTATTATCTTTGACACACTGTATACTCAATAGTAGCAAAATAAAACAAAAGTGTGCATTTTACATTACATTACATTATACAATTAAACTAATTAACCTTAATTTCAGATATCATCAGGATTTTAACATCAAAAATAGTATCCTTTTAACACAATCGAAGCATAACATAGGAAAATTACATAATCTAAGGAAAATAACACAGCAATATATATAGTTCAGGGGTCGGCAACATTTTCGAAGGATCGAACCACTTAAGTAACCAATAAATGGCCGCTGACCGGTGGGGGGAGAACGCTATCTTAACCCTTACTATGTCGGGAAGTGATATACTTTACGATCCACAAAATCTTGAACCAACTCCTACCTGAAGGGATTGGAACTGGAGTTGCGGCAGTTACTACCCTTACTATGAGTACCTGCAAGCTATTGGAGTTGTGGTAAGTTCTAGTGTACTACGTCACAGATTCATTACTCGCAATTACACATTACATACAATCAGTTTTGCGATTAGGTAAACCAATAGAAGGGACCAATTAAATGTAACAGCCGAGAATTGGCCCTCAAAGAAAACCCCAGCAAAATATTCGATTTCGAAGTGGTATAAAGAAGTATACCTCCTCGTTGTTAGTGTGACAATGCATCGACCTACCGACTTAATTGTTAAGGATCTATCTATTTAAAGCACGAGTAACAACAAGAAAGATGTAGTGAAATCGACCGCCGCAATAGGAAAATAAGGTTTTTTTACGAAACATTACCCCGACTGCACGAAGAAGTGTTTTGTGACGAAACTACGCGGGCCGCATGAAAGGTCCTCGAGGATGCATGCGGTCCGCGGGTTTCCAAATCCTGATCTAGAAATTAGCGACATATTGCTGCAATTTGAATTATTGACGTACCTACTTTCTTTTGTTATGTTCGCTTGAGTTTTGCCGCTTAGCCTTTGAAAGTTCCGATCTGTCCCGTTTGACGTACTTGTGTAAGTCTGGATTTGCCGACAAAAGGCCATTCTTGGAACTCTTCGCTTGCAGATTCGCCGGAAGACACACGTGCAAGAAGATTGTTCTAGAACAATTTCAAAGATTTTGCAGCAGGGGGAAGTCAGTGGACGCTTGTCTCTGGAAGTGAACCGACGTTTTGTTTGAAAACCGGGTTGTTGACCGCTTTCTTGCATAAATGAATTTATCGTTTCGTTTTTGGCCTTAGGCAAAAGAATCTTCGACTTGTGTCGGATTAAAAATATTAGCAGAGTGTCAGCTATTTGTAAAGACAATTCAGTGAAATTGTTCTCTCGACTTTTGTCGGAATAGAAACTTTCAACGCCGTGACAGTCTTCTGCGAGCCGTTGCAAATGATCATCCTGTGCAGCGGCGGAGATTTTGGCATTTTCCACCTTTCCTGTTGCGGGTTGGCGAAAAAGCTCGTTTGGCCCGTAATACTTTATCACCTTCTAGCAGTGAGGAATTCTTTAATTTATAAAATATGTCTGAAGATAATATCAGGTGATTAAGGTTTCAAGTACTAAAACAAAAGCGATGGACAGATAATTTAAAAAAACCTCTCTAATACCATAATTTGATTGATAATGGGTATTTTAAGATTTTCAGCATAAAATAACATTTTTGTTGACTAAACATTGTACTATTTGGTATCGCTTAAGTTTTCCGGATATTATATTTAATGGATATAATAATAAGAAGAAGGAAAAGGATAGAACAAAAGAATATTTGCAGTCCTAAAGGCTTCGTCATAACTTAGTTGGCCTGTAAAGTATCCATACATATCACAGTGGTGAAGGAAGTACGAAACCCTATCAATTGTATTCTTTCAACTTTACTTATATTACTAAATAAGAGATCGTGATGTTTTAATAAAGAATTCTATAGCGATGCAATATTACATTTTTATTAAGTAGCTTCAAGACCAAATTAAATATACATGATTTTACTATCTGTAAGTTTGCAACTCCTGAGAGCAGGAACTCCTGGTGACACGAAGCGGAAGTTTCAAAGTTACCAAACTCAAGTTCACATCATTATAATGCGAAATGTGGGAGTGAAGGCCTTTGCTTTATGTTCCATTATAATTTTCAAATTAATCGTTGCTGTGGTAAGAAATCGTCCTTTCCACTTCTTGGAAATCACGCTACTATACAATTTTAAATAAAAATTTATATGAGGACATATAATTCAATATCAATAGTTTGTATAATTAATTTTCATTTTACCCCAAGCTGTACAAAACTTATGGCAGCAATTTAAACCCACGAAACGCGTTAAAGCTACTAAATGGTTCAAGAAATACAAATTTACAATTTTAACAACACGAGCCTTAGGAAAACCGAAAAGTAAATATTGACAGACGCGCAAAGCCTATAACGCCGAGATCTCTCGTATATTCAAAATCTTGTGCATTCACAAAGAAAGGTTGAAGAATGTATTCAAAAAAGTGACAGCATTTGCTTCCGTAGAGTGTCACGTACTTTACAAACCGAAGTGCTTTACCATAAAGCAAGTCAGTAGAAGCCAAATATAACAAAATCTGTTGAAAGCTGAAATAAGAAGAAAGGAGAACAACATCCGTAAAAATATTTGTAACTAAAAATCAAAGCTTGTAGAGCTTGAATCAAACCCCGATAAAGCTGCAGCCAATACATTTTACGAAAACCTTAAGTACACATCAATTTATTTCTTGACGCGAGCATCGTTTTTCACGCTGGCCATTTTTTATAGTTGCATGTTTTTGAATAATGATATCGTTAACGATGGTAATTTTCGTATTATGTTTCGTAATATAATATTCGTAGTAATTTTCTTAATATACTATTTATTGAAACGCAAAGAATTAAATTTAAAATCAATCTTTTGCATTCACCTAATTATTTAATTACTATCAGAAATTTTATCGATCTAGCAATTTAACAATTTGTAAAATTATATTATATTTTTGATTCGGATTCCAAACACCTCTGCATGATCATTTGCGTTTCACTTAAAAGAACTTAACCCTTGCACGCTATCGCAGATATTAATTCCTCGTCCCTTCCGTCTGTCTCAACTATTTCGTTAGGAGCAGCGTAAACTTCTTGAATAGGGAATCTAGATACACATTTAGATGTCATTTATAAATATTAACTAAATTTTGAAGTAAAATCCTTTCTAAAAATAGATTTGTATAATTTCCACGAGCTCTAGAGTGAAATTCAGGTTGAGAGTACAGTACGGGCTCTTATGCAATACGGTATTGCCATATTTTCCCGGAAAGTTGTTTTCAACTAAACGTGTACCCGTCAATCAAGTTAAATCCTTCTTTTGTATTGCACACAGCTTATTTGCTGATACCTTGCTGAAGACGGCCTTACGTGTTTATTTAACGTAACATAAAACTTTAGACTGTCACTCACTGTCTAGAACTGGCAACATGGGAGAACCAAATCCTATAAGGTTGTTATTACCGTATCTTTCTCGTACTGTACTCTCAACCCGAAATTCACTATAGATATATGGTTTAGCATTTCTTAATTTCTTAAAAATGTTACTATTTGTCCCTTCTTTTATTTATCCCCACTATAGTGTATGGAAAGTAACATTTAATTCATTATAATGTTTAGATCCCAAATATGTTTCTTTTAGGAAGACAGAATTGCCAAATATGCATTTGCCTTCTTTATTATTATATTTTAATACAGTTGTATAAATTTTAATATTTAAATAATTTTAACTGAAGAACGATTGGTTGGAAGCGTGCAGCGTAGCCCACAGGTTCATGTAGTGCTACTTCAAAAATGTTGCGAACGGTCAAATGTGCCGTGTTTTTTAGACAAATACCTCCAGAATATTTTTATGAACTATATAAAAAAATTATCGTTAAATATACAATCGGCAAGGCCACCAAAACACGAAACTGAAAGAGTTCCGCTATTCACAAAAATTCTTATGAACAAATTATTCAAAGGCAATAAAAACGCTTACAATTGAAAATAATAAATTAGCTCGTTTCCGAGGAGTTCTGGCAGAAATTCTTCGTTTTACAGTTTGTCGAGTTTGTTTCAAACTTTGCAAGGCCAGTTGGATTTTTAATAATCGCTGATGGTTTTTAATTTATTTTATTTTGACGTGTCTTTGAACAATTGTGAAAACTCAACTTCTGGTAATTATCCTCCCATTCTATTGAGCAGAGTAAAGTTATCTTTGTAATCAGTCTTTTTAATCAAAAGCGCTTTTACCTTTGATATCTCATCGGTGTGCTTTTTAAATTCGTTTTAAACCAACATTTGTAACTCGTTATACTTGATTATAACAGCTTCGTTTTTCGTCACACCATTTGCCGTTTGTTGTTCAAGTAGTTCATTAAACGCAATCTAAATTTTCCTAAAGAATTTAAGTTCGAACAACGTTTAGATGCGGTGTATATCCGGTGTAATTAAATAATCACAATGAGATGAGAATAGCAGCTGATTATAATAGTAAATGATTTTCTCCACGTTCCCTCGGCTGACATTGTACGGTGCAAAAGGCCTACTTATACTCGGTTCCCTGCTTTTGGAGATTCGCATCTTCCCTTTCACAACTGCTAGAACTTCAGTCAATTTGAATGATGAAATTATTAAACCGAAAACCGATTCTGTATTAAACGAAGACATTCTTCTCTTGAATGAGACGTCTCCTGCCGTTTATTAAGTTATCCTACTAAATGAATATTCGCTCCTCTTTTTATGCAATCAATTTCAGAATGACGTTAAGTTAAATTGTTTGATGGATCCATTCGGTATCTTACGATGCCAATAGTATGACATATTTTACAAATTAATATGGAGACCTATAAAATAGCTATTCGTTTAATTTTCTGTGCATAGTTCCACACCAATGACTTATTTGTGACTATATCGCTGTTCCACGGGATTTCATTGAAGATAGTTTAAATAGCAAATATACGAGAATCTGATTAAGTGTTTTTTTCTTAGTCGGGGCTGTTCGAAAACTAAAGGCCGTTTAAATATTCCCGCCGATGGAGGGGCCTAATGTCAATTTTGTGCATTGTAGGGGTGCTTTAGTGGTCGATGGGCTAGCCGCACGTCACTTTACTGTGTTTCTGTCATTCTCTCCAGTTGTAACACTACGATTGAGAATCCCGTCAAGTGCTGTTTTTTGTTCTCTACATATCATTATCATTATCATGATCCTCGTTTGTACCGCTTGCGCACTGTCGATGCGGTGTGAGGCAAAGCTAAAATACAAAAATTCTACTGACATATACCGTAAATACGCAAGTTTATGGTGGGGGCATCATAGAGGAAAAATAAGATACTGGTGTAGGAATTCCAGAAATGGCCGAACAAACGAGCACGATGAAGAGCGAAATTGGAGACCTTCTGTTGTCAACGACTTGTGGAAACGGTGAACAAAAAATTAATGTAAATCGGCGATCCACGATCTTGGAAATGAGCGCAAATATTCTCAAAATTTCATGTATGGTACTGTATGAAATTGCCACGAACAGGCTACAGTACTACAAACTTTGTGCAAGGTGGGTGGCAAAGATGTTAATGGATGTTCACAAAAACCAACGAATTGCCCCTGAACTGACCTGCCGGCATCTACGACACTGACGGGGATTAATACCTGAGCCACGTTGCGATTGGTGACAATTGGATGCGACAACCGAAAGCTTGCGGCTACTGTTGTTTGGGACGGAAAAGGCGTATTGTTGGTTTGTTTCCCAGAACGTGGTACGACAATTAAGGCAGACCTGTATGATGCTTAGATAAGTTTAGAAGGGCGATAGAGGACAGAAGGCGAGGATTGCCGTCCTCTGGAATCGTGCTTTTGCACAATAACGCACGACTGCATGCTGTAGAAGTGTAGATCTCACTGTGAAAATTATTGAGCAATTCAATTGGCAAATATTTAACAATCACCTATATAGTCCCAACTTAACGCCGAGTAGTATCACCTATTCCTTTATCTTAAGAATTTTTTAAGAACCCGCGACCTTTTTCTCGACGACGACCTCAAAACGACCTCACCAAATTGGTTTTCGTCACAGACGGCAACCCTTTATTACGAAGATATGTAAAAACTTGCACCGCGATTTGATAAGTGCCTAAATTCGAATAGTGACTATGATTTCAGCATAATTGTGTTTTCTTGAACTTATCATTTTTGTTTTATGGCTAATCTGCCCTTAATTTAGGTTATAATTTAAGACAAAACAGTGTGTTTTGTCTTAAATTATAACCCAAATTAAGGGCAGACTTATTATTTGTTATGTTCGTTTGATTTTGCTGCTTCATTTGAATTAAAGTCTTATTTTAATTGCCGCTCTGTAGCCAATTACTATAATTGTTATTTCCCAAATACAATTTTAGTGGACCTTTTTGTTTGTTAGCGTGGAGAAATGCCAATTAAAAATTTGACCACGCGCTTGGCCGTGAACGTTTGCTGGGAATTTCCTGTTAAATTATTCTAGAATTATTGCACCATATTTCGCGATATGATGAAATATTCCAGCTGTTGGGTGTTCGCGTTTCGTCCTTTCTTCAGTCGACTTTGCATCTCCGTTCGACCCGGTTGCTTGCGAAGATCTTAGCACCGAAATCAAATACTACAGGGGCGGCTTGGGTTTTCGATGAGTGTCCATCGCGTGAATTTTCATATCGCCGTAGGGTGATCCATCGACAAGTGTTGGATTTAAGAAACACGCTGGATTTTAACCCTTGGAAGGCATGCATTGCGAATTTGCTGATCGTATTATCGAACCCCTTGATGTGACCCTCTGGATATGCCGCTGCTGCGACAAACCCATTGTGAGTTTCTGCAGCTAAAATATTTCGTTCCTGAACTCCTCGTTATCTGAAGGAAATCTTGGCCCTTAACATTGTCATCATCATGATCCAGTCTTCAGGGGCGAATTTTGCCTGCTTCCCGAAGAACCGAAGAACACCCCCATTGTGTCTGGCTCTCTCTCTAATCCCTACCGAAGAGAATTAAGGTAAAACAAATTGTTAATTGTGTTGTGAAAACTTGTTCCGATCCGGGTATCATTTTATTCGATTAAAGTACTGAACCTTTTTTTTTGGATGCGACATAAAGCGATCTTCAGTCGCCAGTTGCCATTTTTTTTCTTATTAATTATAAAGTGTATTTAAAAAATGCAATTTTTGTAAACTCTAATGTTACTAGCTGCGCAAACCTGTTCCTTAAAATAAATGCCGCAAGCCAGAGGCGGCGAGCCTCTGTTCGAACGTTCCAACGTTCCATTTTGAATGTAATCTTTGTTTTTGTATTATATGTTCCAGTAGTAGAATTATATTTGTCTTAAAATGCACCATACATGTATCTTTTATTTGTGTGTATTTGTATTGTGTTGATAAACTTTGTAAGCTTTATATACAGGAGCAGGCACAATAAACGTGTGTCCGATTCCCGTAAGCTCCTGGCTTCTCGGCCTTCCACGAGAACCTGCAATCAGCAGTGATTTGGAAGGCGGAGCCCTCTAATTTTGACGTACTATGTACACGCCAAGGTACGATTTTCCTCCCGTAAGCGTTTCTCGTGAACCACCCCTACTCCTCTGAGCTAACCCGAAGGTCTTTTCCACCTTTCCTGTTGCAAGTCGACGAAAAAGCTCGTTTGGCCGGTAAAATGTTGCCAAAATTATGCGTTTCATTTGAAGGCAATATTGTATAAACTCAAAACTTGTTACAGCAACACCTTCAGTTTCATTTGCTATTAATAACACATTCGCCTTAGAGAAAAATATACAACCCAATAAACATGTCTGTAACGCAAAACAATCATGAAAATATAATACAATTTTAAGAAAAACCCAAAAACTGGTATAATGTACTTATTTTTGAAATTTGAAATAAAAATAGCGTTTAGGTCAAAATGAAGTGACTTCAATACACCTGTCTATGTTTTTTGTCCCATTTACCATATTCATGAGATATTAGATATTTGATTTTGAAAACTGAATTCGTTTTACTCAGTTTTTTACGTTAGGTAAGTATCTGGTGAAACGACTGCCTCCAGGTTTGCTTGAGGCAAGGGGAACAACATATTTTAGATTCACTGTTTAAATGAAATACGATTTTAAGAAGTATAGTTTTTTATAACGGGCTTAGTATGTACCTACGTTTATAATTCTAAAAAATAAAACTTACAGTGGGTATAAATTATTACCAAACTCGTTGTTCTGCGCTTACTCTAAGGAGTAACATATAGAAAATAGAAATAGAAATAGTTCTAGTATTGATCAGGGTGATGTACTTCAACATAGTATTTGTTCCTTTTGAACTTCAGTACTATGTTCGTATTGTCTCGGATTTAAACGGGATTTAGAATATGTTCTGCATACATCTGTATTTTTTGTCAAAACTCTATACCAGTTGTCTTTAAAACTCGTCTACCGAGAACTGTAGCTACTGTTTCGTAACATCCTTCCACATTTCGTTCTTTGAAATGGTTTGCTGTAACATCAAGAGAAAATGTGCTGCGACAGATACTACAAAAGCAACCTGATTTCAAACACGTGTTTTCTGTTATTTTATAGCTCACCAGTCCGCTGTTTACGATATATCAGGGTTGAGCAATATTAGTGAAGTATTTCCATAACTGTTTCAATCTTATTTTATAGTAATGTTTACGAAAAAACCTACTGATCTCTTAAATTCGTCGTTGTTAGAAGCTTTGAAATAGAAAATGATGACCCGGATGGACAGCAACGTCGAATGTGCTGTTATTATAACAATATTTGTTTAGTTTGTCGCACTCTTAATAATGACGTTTTAATCACGCCAAAATATGTATACAGCGAATAAACCAAATAAACATTGTTGAGATTATTAATAATACTATATTTCTTTATTGTTTAATAACATAAGGTTACTTTTAAAGGAGGGAACGCCGAGAAAAATGAGATGCTTTCACAAGTATTTTTGTCTCACCACGAATCAGTGCTAAGCTTGTCAGTGCAATATAATGGGATTCGTTTATTATCTTATTATTGCACGCAATGAACTGCACAAGTTAGAAACTGGAAGCTTTTTTTATTAGGTAATTATATTGTGCTGTTTTCGAGTAAGGCTTTCTGGCTTCACATATAGTTGCGTTCTGATATTTCAGTAATAATTGTAATACTGCACAATATGCTTTTGCTTTAAATTCATTCAAATGTGTGGTCAGGAACACTTAAAACGCTATGTTTATTTTGTGATTAGTATATGCAGTTACCTACACAAACACCATGCTAAAAGCTTTTATTGCAATTTGCACTCGCAGCTGGTTAAGTGTTTTGGTGTTTGTTAGTTAGACAACAAAACTTATTACAAGTTGCAGCAGGAAAAACAGTTATTCTATTTCTGATAATTATTTTCTAGAAATTTATTCGATGCACTCGAGCAACGATAAGTCTTTGGGTGGCAAACTAAGCAATTATCATCATCACATAAAAAATTAAACAATCGCATTTTGATTATTAATATACATTGTTATGTGATTTTCAAATTTGCCGCTACACTTGAATTAATTTCTTATTTTGTTTGCCGCTTCGTTAGAATTAGAATCGTTATTTTAATTGCAGTCTCTTATTTTGGGTTACCGTTTCACTATTTTGTTTTGTCTTTCGAAGTTCGAGATATGTTAATAGTTCCTTTGTGTGAAAACTGCAAGCCCTTGTTTTTCTTCCGCGCTAGACCTTGAACGCTACCTGGAACTCGTGTGTTAAACAATTCTTTCTAGAATTTTTTGCGTAACATTTCGTAACGTGGTGCAATATCTTTTGGGAGAAGTGAGGTCCCGTTGCATTTTGAGTGAGTCCATTTTAGACCTTCGCGGACTCCGGTCGCCCGTACGGGGGGGCCGTAAAGAAAGTGAGTGGAACTCAGACCTTCGAGACCGACGCGACGGGTAACCTGAGAGATCGTTTCCTTTTTCTTCGCGGCTCTTTGCTATCCTACGTTTTACCGTACCGTTTTGTTTGCTGTAGAGCAAAAGTAAATCGACTTAACCGTCGGATATATACATAAGCGATAGCAAAATGTACGCCTTGGTGTTGGACAATTAAAGATTATAATTGCTCCTGTCGAATTTAGTTCGGATCTTTGTGATGTAAAAGGGAAATTGTGCGAGTGGTTTGCTAGAATTTGGTTCGTTCCCGTCGTCCGAAAAAGTCTCGCTTCTGTCTCCACGTCATCTGACCTAGTTGAAAGCAACTCGGCCCTCTACAGGGGCGTAACAACTACATCTTGTCTCAACGCTGCCCCGAAGGACGCTGTTCTCCGATCCTTTATGGTTTTTCGACCCTACAACTGGAAATCGCCATTATATGTGCCTACTCCTCTGAACTTTAAGGTAAAACAGACCAGTTTTTTTTGTGTGTGGTGAAACCAAACTTGCGCGCGACTTGCAAAATTTAGCGGAATTAAACTTTGTCTTGTTAAATCCAAAAAAAAGCGACCTTCAGTCAAAAATCTTTTATTTGCACGAAATATTTGTAAAAAGAAACTTTATGCTGTGTTTTCCTGTAAACTACGCCATTGACCACACAGATATATCGCAGTATAAATATTGTGAGTCAACGGCGTCGTTTCCTGAACGTTCAAGGGTTTTAATTCTGTACTTCAACCTTTTTGGTGTTATAACTTGTCATTTCGTTGTATTTTGCCATATGTTTCATTATATGTGTTTTAAAGTTTACTGTCTCTTATTGTGTCTATTTTACTTGCTGGTGTAAGAATTTTGCAAGCTTCAAATATATATAGGAGGAGGCACAAGATAAAGGTAGGTTTTCATTCACGTGAGCTGTTGGCTTCTCGGCCTTCCACGAGGACCTACACAATCAGCTGGATTTGGAAAGTGGCGCCCACTTATTTTGACTCGCCCGGTACACAACTAAAGATTTTCCCCCATAAGCGATTACACGAACTCCCCCCTACTCCTCTGAGCTAAGCTGTAGGCCCTTTTCCATCAAGATAGTTACGACTCGTCGAAAAAGCTCGATTGGCCCGTAACAACATACCTAATTGTGATAAGAATGTATATATTCTATGCTCTTCATAACTAGCGATGAAAGTAGGTCGAAACTTTCCTGAACGCGATTCCGGTAAAATGTTGGAAACGGAACTCAGTTCCGTTCTAAAATTACCAGGCAACAAAGAAAAATAATAGTTATTTTTTTGTAAACAACCTACAACATGAACAAATTGAACCATGAACCATAATAGAAGCAAAATGTTTTCTCCCTAAAATCTATGCTGCTCATATACTCGTCCGATGATAGATAGCTGGCGGCGAGAGGTAGAAGCACGGTCAACACACGTCCGTTGCACACGACACC
>JABXWE010044706.1:0-13549 GCA_014611495.1 Limonius californicus | reverse complement strand
AGTTCTTGCAACTTTTCGTAGGCTTATTGTATGTATTACCAGTTACTGGTTCGACTGCAGCTTCAGCTTCTACAGTTGTGACATGTCGTTGTCTCACTAAAAGTTGAGGCAAATTATTTTCTAAAAAATGTAAATACATTTCACCATTTAAACTACCTTCAAAGAAGTGGGGACCAACGATAAAGTTGTCAACGATACCACAGCACACATTTACAGTAAAAGTTCAATGAAAGTGTGCTTGCCGAATCCAATGTGAGTAATTTTGCGAATAGAAATGGTAATTGTGTCGTACTGACACACCCATTGTTACTAAACGTCGCTACGTCAGAAAATAGAATATTTCTTAAAGACAGCGGATCAGTAGTCCCTTCGTTTCTAAAAAATTGGCAAACATTCACTCGACGTGGGTAATCATCTTCAGTAAGGGGTTGCACTAATGTGACGTGCTAAGGATGGAAGCAACTTACTTTTAAAATGTTAAATACTGAACTTTAGCTAAAGCCTACAGTTCTTGCAACTTTTCGTAGGCTTATTGTATGTATTACCAGTTACTGGTTCGACTGCAGCTTCAGCTTCTACAGTTGTGACATGGCGTTGTCTCACTAAAAGTTGAGGCAAATTATTTTCTAAAAAATGTAAATACATTTCACCATTTAAACTACCTTCAAAGAAGTGGGGACCAACGAAAAAGTTGTCAACGATACCACAGCACACATTTACAGTAAAAGTTTAATGAAAGTGTGCTTGCCGAATCCAATGTGAGTAATTTTGCGAATAGAAATTTTTTCAAATATTCACTTGCTGTAAATACTCGCCCACGAAAAGTATATCAATTTTATATCAAACTGCTTTTTCTATAGTTAATAATAACCTTTTAAATTAATTATTGATTGAAGGCAAATGCAGTTTTGGGGGTGTAATGGCAGTGGGGGTGGTTGTAATGTAATCATTTTGATGCTATTTTTTACAGCATGTAAAGTCGTTTTAACAGATGCAACATCAAACCAATATGCTAAAATAATAATAACGGCAAAACCTATTAAATTAGTCAATCTAATTCTAGCATAAACACTTTCTTACAGAAATAGTTATTCTGGTTGTAATTTAGTTAACTTTACAAACAAGAACACAAGAATTTTGTCTGAAATATAAGCTCTATCAATGATGTTCTGAAACTAATTTACGAGATATATGAATAGGTGAAATTTTTCTAGTTAAATATCGTTATTTCAATAATTGTATAACAGTACGAATGAGTTGGACCGCTCTCAATTTTGTAAGTTAATGGAACTTATGAGTGCTTCAGAATTAATTATTGAATTATGTACGTTTACTTGAGATTCGAATTTTGAATAAATTTATAAATATTTTTAGTTACGCTCATACGACAATTTAGGAATACTACTATTATTGTACAAAATATGTAGTTAAGTAGGCTTATATGGAAGGTATTGTAATTGCAGAACTACAATATTCAGTGATTAGATGATTAACTTGGCACCTTTTTAAATATTATACGAAGAATTAAATTATCAAGTTATATTTGATATAAAATTTATCATTCTTTCTTCGATTTTCCAATTCTATTTTAAATGAGACAGAAATTTGGGTTCAACGTAAGCTCAATAAATCTTAATTCATACATATTACAGCAAGAAATTTAATCCAAACGAGTATCCCGATTCCCGGCGGAATTATCGGTTTAAACGTCCTTTTTCCAGAGTTATTGGTTCAAGATTCAAGCATCGGTCAAGCATTCAATCCCATCAATTTCCTTAATTAAAAGGCAATTATAAATTCTTTCCTATCTTGAAATCTGATCGAGCTTCTCAACTTTAAGTAGCTGAAATATTTTACCCCATAATATGGTCATTAAAGCTAAATCACCAATTAGGGCGTTAAAGGATCTAGGAAACAACCCTTTTATTGTAGAGAAACTTCAAACTTCTGTAGGTAAATCTCGTGTTAAATGTGAAGCACTGCTGTCGAGCCAGTTTAAATAAGTAATTTGATCGAGAGTGGTTATACGATACCTACTTCAAAAATCTGTCGCCTATTTCACCTGCTCCTGCGCCTGCTGTACCGTTTCGATTTTAAATTATGTAAATTTTAGAACCAGTTTTGCAAATTTGTCTCTCGATTTACTATTGCCATATGGCATAGTTAAAAGAAATCGAGTTTTTGTCTTTATTAGAACATCACCAAGTTTAAAAAATTGTTCTGGCGGTTCGATTTATTTTTAAATGTGGTGGCGATTTTTATAATTTCCAGTTTGAGATTTTGTGATCTAATTAATGCACTTACGACAGCTCTATTAAGCGTTTTAATAATTCAAAGTTAAGTTTTAATTTCCTACAACATAATCCTCGGTTAGATACTAGGTAGATTGAATACATCATCTGTGCAATGTCGTCCACACAATACTGGTAGAATTATGACAAATTCTCCTTAGCCGGTGGTCGTCAACAGAAGTACAAGCTAAACATGCCCTTATGTAAATTAACATAAGGATTGCGTGAAGCAGCTCGGCATGTCCTTTAACTACTATAGAAATATGAGTTTCAATGATATTAATATTAGTTACAGCGGCTTAGACTTACTTCAGAAGTCATAAGAGAGGATAGAGGATGGAACTACGATACGGCCTAATGACAAACAGTTGAATGCTACCGTACAATGATGTAAAATATGGATTCCAACTGAGAGATATATGCTACCAGTAAGCAAGCAAAAATCGTAGGTAGTCTTTTAGTAATAAATAATGTATGGTGTGGGCGCGGTCGGTATAGCAGATATCTACCCATTATAAAGTCCTTTTCTCGAGTTCATTGCTGTGAGCTGTATTTGGGAATTATTATTAAAGATAAACTATACGGTTTTACAGCGTGCAGCAGGATATTACTTTTTAAATTTTCAGACATTTTTCCGCCCTTCTCAAACCCATTCCAACGCAAAATAATTACCTAACAGACCACAGGCTACGCTCATATATTAAATGAATTGCGACAAAGACGAACAATAATGAAAATGCAAATATTTATAATTTACAACGGGTTGTTATTTTGTTCAGGTTGGCGTGCTTTTTTGCAGAAAGCAATTGTTTGTTGTCTACTGTCTGCAGTGAATTATTCATTCAACATTCGTATTTAAATTAAATTCCAGATGACTGACTAACTATGTACATATACATGCATTCCTAAATTTGTGTGTTAAACTAATGTTACAATAAAATAAAGTTCTAATGTTTTCCGAAGCATCGCGCTTCAATTCAGTGTAATTTATTTAATTTTGAGCTCAACTGCACAGAAAAAAGCAAATCAACTAAATGGAAATAGACCGTACATACCCAACTAAACAACCCTAACCAAGCTATTCGTCAAAAACAGACAGAGAAGATGGATGACCGTCATCACCCTATATTGGCTTTTTCGTTTTTGCTTCCCTTTATACATATTAAACAAGATGTGTTATAAATAGCACATCTACAGAAGTACATTGCTTTGACGTATTTATTCGTTTACAGATTTTTCTAATTAGATTTGCTTTAAATAATAATTAACATATTCTAGCATTTGAAATTTGAACTACAATTAAAAAAGCATCAACCTTTAAGTTGTTGTCTATTATATGACAATCCGCTGATGGATACAGCTATAAAATATTTAAAATGGTTTTCTTTTTATAGGAAATGGTACTAAGCTATTATTAGAAATGATAGATTCCTCTCAGTTTGAGCATTATATTTATATTATTTGTGAATCTCTTAAATAGTGCCTCAAAATAAGCTAAAATTATCTTTTTGTGTTGTCAGGGTAGATACGTTAATATGCAATCTTTTAATTTACGGTTTCTTATAACTACTAGACAACATATTCCAGATAGAATTAGGGTGAAAAAATTATCCATAAAATCATAGGAACTGATGATAAGAAAATTGATAAATTAGTGCAAAAATACGGTAGAACCAGCCAACGTTTATGTCGACTTAATTTGCTCAAAATTTTCAGGTTATTATAAACTACAACTCTTTAAGATCATAGCTACCCCAATGCCAAGATTTATCTAATTTTCTTACAATCAAAACCATTCCAAGATTATATTACCAATTTATTTTTTTTATGTTATACGTATTGGCTTTTATCTAGACTGCAGTTCAATTTCCTTTATTCTGACAGTACAGCTTCGATAATCTGAAAAAAATAAAATATTCCCCCCGTCCAAATATGCTAATTTTACGGATTATTCCAATATTTAAAAAAGATATACTAATAAAGTTGTGCGGTGGTAGCTCAGTTGGTAAAGCGCTCGATTTCTGAGAAAACGTCGATTCAGGCTTGGGTTCGAAACCTAAACATTACCATGCAGATTTATAAAAATCTTGTCTCCAACCCACCACACACAATTTCGCAATCCGGCTTGCATCCGTGGGATCATAATGCTGAAAACCTTCTCTGGAATTTCTATCGTTTGGATTCGACGTTAAACTGTAGGTTCCCCGTGTCCATCTTAGCGCTGAGGAGGAGCACGTGGCAGAGAAGAGGCCTATGCCCAGCAGTAGGACGAAAAGGCTATCATCAATACTAGTAACGCGGGAAAAATTTTTTTAATGCCGTCTAACAATTTTTATAAACATATAACGAGAATATGTTCATAGAAAATTAGATAGAATATAGAAAATTTGTTTAAAATAATAATTAATTCTTTCCTGTTTTTTGTTTTTGTAAAAATGTGTACTCTTTTAGGTTTAATACGAGGCGAACTTGCATTGGATAGTTATTTTCATTTGTCCATTAATAGTATTGAGAATATGAAGGAACAGCCTTTTTGTGCTAGATTTTATTACACGTTTCTTACATATACAAACTTTTACACCATTACAATTAAAGTCTTTCTCAGAAGTAACATGTGGATCAATAGAATTATACATTTGCCTAATGGCTTGTTATGTGTTTACCCTTTCAAATTTCCACTCTTATTTCAAGTAATTCAAGGGAATTTTATCCTCTTCATTCCATTGTCCTTTTGGCCAGAATAGCATCCAATGTTATCTTATGTTTGATATTTTTTAAATTATAGTTTTCCATTATTCATGGAAATTCATCGCAGCTACAGGGCCGTATTTATAAAAATTTTGAAGTATAATTAACGTGTCAATTTAAAAATATAATAATATACAGAGTGCTCTATTTGAAACAATTGAGAAAACGCTCTTTTAAATAAATCAATTTTGCGCTATTGTAAAAAACACCATGTATTATAAAATTAATAATTGGTGTATGTGTCGTTTTAGTACATCACTTGGTTACATAACTACGAAAGTTGTATTTTTAATTAAACGTAATACACGGAATTAATTTGTTAAACCTTGTGCCTACCAATTTTTTAAAATAATCTCGGCAACGTTCTATTCAAAATCAGAAAGCAGGAGATTGTTGGAAAGATAATTTTACGTCGAAATCAAATAGGTAAAAATATAGAGGCTGTTCTATTTGAAAAATAATACCTTGAAGATGCTCCGCTGTAGCGAGTCACCCTGTATATTCAAAAATATTTTTATAATGCTTGAATTTTGGAACTACATCACTTAAAAAAAAGAAAAACTTCTAAATTATTTTAATAATGCCAATATTGGACTTTGATGCACAAATGAGCAACCCTGTATAAATCCAAGATTTACAACAATTAATAATTCATAGAAATGGAAATACTTCAATCAGAATTTCTCATTTTCATTGCATTTTTTATGTCCTATATATTAAGTAAATGGAAAGTTTCTAATTTAGTAATATTTACTATTTTTGTATCGCTTTCAGAGTAGCTTCCGCTGGTACTGTGAATTAAGAAAAGAATGTAAAAAATTTTCTTTCCAATGGGAAGCAAAATAAAAGTATTTTGGATCTTCTCTTTGAACATAAACTGATTTCGATGATGACTGACTTAATTCTGATTTGATTTCCAAACCCCTTGCCAAGGTTGTTGTTTAAATTACGTTTTTAGCAATTTATTTCTGTTCGAAATATTTGGAAAGCTTCAAATCTGTAACAACTACATATATTCCAAAAATGATGAATAGATTAACATAAATTTTAAGTAATTTAATAACAATGGAACTAATAGTACAAACATTTACGAATTTAATATTAATTATATTTAAGCCCGTGAAATACATTAGAAATTTTAACCAACAACGCTTCCGCGGCCTGTTTATAATTACAAATTCTCTTCTTTAGACTTTCTATATTTGCATAAAGCATTACAGACATTTCCACACCTCTTAGGTCATTAACACTAGGTCAAAATCTTGTGGTAATTCTGTAATTGTTGGTAGTATTCTAATCATTTAGTTTGTTTATTTTAAAGGGATCTAATATAACAAAAAACTTACATTTAAAAAGGTATTCATTTGAAAATGCTCAACCTACAGCTTCACCGTAAAAACACATCGTCGCTTATTTTAATTAAAAAAACACGTATACATCATTTCCCACAGCGGCCGTGCTTTGACGACAGCGTGCCTTACTTACAGCAACAGAATTTTAAATTGGTATAAAATTGATCTAAATGGCCAATTTAACACGCAGTTAGACACTTTGTTAACATTGAGTATCTGAGGAAAAACTATTAAACGTGTAGACACGCTAAATAGAAAAATAATTGGAAATTGATTTCAGATGTGATGATACGAGTGTAATATAATTAGTAAATTAGTAGCACGATTGTTGAAGAAATAATATATTCTTTGTTGAAAACGATGTTGAAGTGGTATTATTTGTTGAGACAATTCGTATTCAATATTTTTAATTATTCAATACTGTTTAGTGTAAGAACCGAAAGCAAATTATCTGTAAAATAATTTTTATAACTATCTAGTCTAGTGCACGTTACAACACCCAATATAAATATTATGTATATCCTGATAACTAAATTCACGTATAATTTTTCTATGTACCACCATAGACTTGAATTTAAATCGTGTAGCGTCATTACTGTTAGTTTACATGTGCTTGTGACTGGATGTTTTATTAATTTTATAACAATATGCAGATATTTTAAGGTAGTGCTCCATTTTTATGTAACTATCAATATAATTTAAATAAATAAATATCATGGTTTTGACGACTTTGTGTTAAACAAAAGGCAACTAGTGGTGAAAGTGCTGTGTGTGACCAACTGAAAAACATAGATATCTTAGGATCTCCCCTACGTATCCGTCACATGCCAATTCTGAAAGATTCTAATCAATTAATCAGAAAAGTTAATGTCATAATCCTGCCTGCGACGTTTTCATAATAATCTATAGAATAACTGATGGTTCTAGAAAATTTCTATAATACGAGAAAACAATTTGTAGAGCAATTTGCAAAGTGACGAAACTACTATTTAGTATGAACACAAAATCTACTTTTCTTCTTCTTTCTCTATTCGCTTGTATGTCCTAAGGCATCCAATAAAAAGCAGGTTTAATACTGTCACAGCAAGGTGCAATTTTGAAAATTTGCTGCAATCTGCTTTTTAGATTTTATAACTATTTTTATTATCGCGCACTCTATTACTAACTACATAGTACTACAAAGTAATTAAGCTTTGGTAAAACCTGCTGTGTACAATACAATTTAACGTTATAGCTTCCACCACAGAACAAACATTACTAAATTACTTCTAATTCTAATAAAATAACCACAAATCATTAATAAACATTTCTTTTTGCGGTGTAAGTTGAACGGATCCAAATTTGCTCTACAAATATTGAATTACATAAATTTTCGGGGCTGCAATGAAGTACGTAACCCCTGATCAATTAAACCTGGGTTAAATGTGTCTAAAACAAAGTATTTGGATAAGACAGACTTAAGAAATAAATAGGATCCAATATTCATACATACATACAATATACATAACCCCACACCAGTTGTAAACATACTGATCTTCCACAGTTTTACAACTTTAAAAAACAATGTTTTTGAAAAGCTTCTATCGATTTGAAAGATGACAAGGAAGTGAAGCAACATATACAGACTGGGGACTTCAGATGAGTATAACAAAAACCGAATACCTAACTCAGATGCCAGATATGAAATAATTATTGACGACGACGCGACGTGATGAAACATCAAGTTCATCATTTAAAATATTTGGTGGCTGAAATAGATAGAATGGTCTGGGAGATACAGAAATTAGAAATAGAATCCAGCAGAGTAGGAAGATAACTGGATGCCTAAATAGTGTACGGTGGGATAAGAATATCTCAATAAAAAATAATAAGCGAATAGGTTGTACACTAGTGGAATCTGTGCTCTGCTACAGCTGCGAACTGTACACCATGAAAGAGGCAATGAAGAAAAAAGTATCAGCGGTGGAGTTAAAGTATTTGCGATGAAGTGCCAGAATCTCAAGACTTCCAAGAATTCCCAACACAGAAGTTAGACGACGAATGGAAGCTACCGACATAGTTATAGACAGAGTAGAACGTAAAAGTCTGAAGTGGTTTGGGTGTTTACTAAGGATGCCAAACCAGAAATGGCCGAAGAAGATCTTCAAATGGAAACTAAAATGGAATAATAAACCCGAAAGAAAACGTAAATCATGGAAAGTAAATGTAAGGGCAGCAAAGAGAAGCAGAAACCTAAAATAAGACAATGCTCACGACGAGACTCTTGGCGAAGGGGAATGGATATACAGTTTCTAGCTGTAGCATAATGCAATGTATTTTATACAATAAGTATTGCAATCCAAATACTTATATATATATATATATATATATATATAAGCAGTGAAAACTGAAAACCTACAAGATGGTATTTTGAAGTTTTTGATAATATGGACTTTAATGCCCCATCGATCAAAAACTGTTAATTCCACAGATCTATATTTTCCGTTATTTAATGAACCTCCAGTGACAGAATCATAGTGTAAATAAAATGTGTTAAAATGTTGTGGGCTGATAAAGTGCTGAAAAATCTGTCAAATTGCTTTGATTTATTTGGTAACGTTGTTTCTGTGGCCTTCTATGAATTGGAAAATATATTTTTAGAGTTTAATTAGCTGTGTCATCGATTTATTTTTTAAATTTTGATTTACGAACCTTTTACAAGTGACCTTTGCTTCTTTGATAGTCATTTTGCACCGTTTGTATATCAGCACACAGGACAGGTGCAACTCATAGCTGAAATGGAAAAAAGGTGTCACCCTGGTAGTTCTAAGTTTCAAAATAATTGAAAACATTTGAAATGAAATAGGTATACATTTATTTTCGGCAGTATCTACATTAGACACATTAAACTGCATGACGCCCTGTAATGCCGAAACAATTAATATAACGTGGGCGAATACGAATACGTTTTAAATACACTGATCTACAGGGTCATTCTAAGCATGTGCGAAAAATATTAACCAAGTGACGGGACGTTATCCAATGCAATCTCTGCAGGAAAGGGAATAAGACAAGGAGATTCGCTCAGTCCTTTAGGTTTTAATATGATAATGGATGAAATAAGTCTGTGAAGAGAATGAGCACTAATATATATAATATTATATGTTACGCAGTCGACGCTATTTCAATATCAGAGAATGAAAATGATTTGCAGAGACTCCATTACACATTCATTACAAGTAAACAATATAATATGGAAATTTCCTTTTCTAAGACAAAATCAATGACGATAGCGCGAGAACCGGTGAGATGCAAATTAGTAATAAATGAATTGTGGAACAGGTGATGGAGGCAAACTATCTAGATGTAAAACTGAAACGAAGGAACAGATCATGAAAGCGAATAAACTATCTGGATACATGAATGATAAGATTTGGAATCACAAATACCTGAGAGTAGAAGCAAAAGTGAAGGTCTAGAAAAGCATAACAAGAACAACGCTAACATATGGCGTGGAAGCAAGACCCGATGCCACAGCGACGCAAAGATAGGCACAAGTTACAGAAATAGAAACGCTTAAAAATACTTAAGAAGGCGAGAAGAGATCGAAGACCCAACACAAACATACGTGAAACATGTCAGATAGCAAACTTATAATGGACAACCGAAAAAACCGAAAAAACTTTTTAATGACCATTAAACAAGAATTGTTGGAGATTGATTAAACAAGTAAGGAACAGCCACCCTAGAAGGGTCGGAAGAATAGGACGACGAAAAAGAGATGGAAGGATTGTCTGTAATACAAAAGAATGAGCAAACAGGAAGACATTCGTAAAGAACGAGAAGAAGAAGACAAAGAAGACCCACCTTATATTTTATAAAAGTCTTTTCAAAATCATGTGACCTGAGGTATTATTTATGAGATAGATGTATAGGGTGTTAACCATTTAAGGAACAAATAGTGGTATTAGAAACAATTTGAAAAGTCTCAATCAAGATGGCACAAAATGCACACGTATCATGTAGACGCAAACCCTACATCTTCTGAGAAATGTATTCCGCACTGTTTCAAATATGCTAGGACTCGCTCAAATTATTTGGCAGCTTTGTTGAATTCGCTGTTACAACTCAGTGGGATTATTTGTATGTTCTACACATATTAAACATTTAGATAAGCCCAAATACAAGTTCAAAGGAATTACAACAAGAGCCGCATTGTTTGTTAGGTTAAATATTGATATAATTTCTAACCAAAGGCCCTGATATTTTAAAAACAGTTGATTTGCTGAACTATACCAATGATAGATTTTCAACTTAGTTTATCAAAACTAGCATCAGCTATGTGCTCTTTAACAGCAATTTTTCACCAAACACGTTTTGTGAGATGAATAAATCGTAAGTCATAAAATCTTTTACCTGTATATGTTTCTAACGTTACATATAAACAATGGTGAGGCTCCCCATGAAGAGATTTGGCTTGCAAGGCGGAAGATCAGAGTTTGCGTATCCTTGCACACTCGGTTTCTCGCTGTTCTTATTATCGTCTGGGTGTCCATTCCGGTCCAATCCCTTAAATGCAACGCTTTCAGATAAAACTAATACACCCGCCTAAGACAAGTTACCTTAACCATAGTTAAAATAATAGAGGGTAGAGGGTTTGAAATTCCGTTTTTTCATTTCCGAAAATGCGATCAAACTGCAATCAATAGCAAACATTAAAAATTCTATTCCGTGGGATAGTATAGAACAAGACGAATCAAACACTGATGGTAACTATTAAAATAAATATAAAACAAAAGTAATGGCGCTTGTAAAACTTCTCGGCTTATTGAAGACCGAAGAAAAAAATGTAGTATAAATATGAAATCAATTTAGTTTGAGATATAAGAGGCATTCTAAATTCTAGCATCGCTCTGACATGTACGGAAGTATGGATTGTACGGCTTTACAGCTTAGATTGGGGGAGTGACTGATTGACAACTGGACAAAAGCTGACAGTGGACAATAGTTCACTTATTTGACTTCTGAAGCTACTGGAAGGGAGAGTCAATCTGAAATCGAATTTTAGCAAGAAATATATTATTGAAATTTGAAATTGCAGTTTATAATAACGAATAAAAATTTATTAATGAAAAATGTAGTTGAAACCAATTCAAATGAACATTCATATGCATAAAAACGGCATTTATTGGCTTTTTGCCCAACAAAAGACCTTCTTCCCTTTCAGCACCCTTTTGAGATGCTTAAAATAGCACGGGCTCATCATACAAAAAGGATTATGTCTTTAATGTTTAACACAATGTCGGTGGATTTTTTGCGGTAGAACCGACAGTATACATCTTAACACCATCGAAAAATTTCGCACAAAGTCAGATTACTTTTTATTGAATTTGGAAGGATGTGTCAATCAAGACCAGCTGCTGACAGGAGGAAACCGACTTACTGAAAATACAAAGTGCTTCATTTAACTTCTCATTGTACGCATAAGCGTTGAATTTGTAGGAAAGCTTAGTAAACAGTTAACAATAGCCAGGCGTGATTAACTTTTCCAATATTGCTATATGCTACACACCTAAGCTAGAAGTGTAGGTAAAAATGAAAAGAAAAGTTACTTTCATAAATTGCTGTTAAATTTAAAAAAGGGTTTATGCCCACTGCTTGACACAATGAAATTTAAAAATACTTTTACATCAAACTCATTATCCTTTCTGTATTTTGAATTGTGTAACACCATCGGCTCTTACAAAATGTTATATGCATCACTGTGATACAAAACATTAACATCTTTAGTTAATTTGCATGTCTGTGATAACGTCGTTTTATTAAGCGATGTAAAATCAGTCCACCCATCAAACAGCAGCTCTAGATTTAAAATTTTAATCATTTTTGGCACTTTGACACTTCCAGCATATCTTATTTACATTCAGGGGTGCTCTGACTGATGGGAATAAATTACAATCTTAAATATTTGCTTTAGCAGAGAAGCAGTAATGTATTATAAAATATAGCGCATTCCATCTTGTTAACATCAGTATTATTCATTCCCCTGAAACACGTACGTTTTAACAAACTTTGAGGTTAAAGTAATTGTATTAAACCTTTAGTGGAGACACATTGCAATGGGTATCAAGATGCCGCAAAATGGGGCAATTTCTATTACATTGTCTATTTGGGTAATCTTAAACCTTATATTATTGTTGAATCTTGCTTGGTGATTCTTTTAGAAATAAATATTAGTTACCTCTAGTAAATATACGCTGTAGTGTCGCCGTATTAATAAACTACTGTCGCTAAATAAAAATGAGGAAGAGGTATCAATCATAATAAAGAAACTCCCATGTGAATACTATTGAAAACATGATGAGAAGATTTCAGAGATGTTGAAGAGATCGAAGATTACACAAGAAACGAATATAAAATATACCAATCATATACTAAGGGAAAGGCGGAAACACACTCCAGTAGAGTGTCAGCATAGAGACCAATATCGGAAGTAAGAGAAAGAAGAATAAAGACTAAGATGAAAAAACTAGTATTAAACGCTATCATGCAGTATTGTATCATATGAAGTAAAATCGCAACCATGCGAACAGATGCGAAAAACAAATACTTCTTTTACAAATTGGTAACTTTAAAATGATAGGTCAGTATCAAATTTGGGTGTTGTAATCAGGCCTATGATGCTATACAAGGTGTCTCTAAAATGTGTTTCACCTTAAAATAATTTATGTATCTTACTCGGAAATTATTTCTGGTCTCATTATAAAGAATAGTAACTATAAAAGTAAAAGTAAAACAATTAAACTAATAACAAGAAAACATGATACATTTTAAACAATTAAATACAAGCAATCTTCGAATATTAAACGATTAAGGAAATACACTAAATATTACTAGATCCCTATATATTAACTTATTGTTCTAACAACTTTAATTTTAATAACAAAAAGTCCAAGTAAAAAATTTTAGAGAATTGTTAATGAAGAACCTATTAGTTGGTATTCTAATAATTCGAATATTCATCAATTCGAACAAACTCAAGTGTTTGGAATATTTGCTAAAATATAATCAGTGGCAGTATGGTAAAATAAAAACACATACAATACTAGAGTCGCTCTAGAGTCTCTCTATATATATACATATATATATATATATATATATATATATATATATATATTT
>JABXWE010044705.1:0-20010 GCA_014611495.1 Limonius californicus | reverse complement strand
CAAACAACCACGATATTCACATGTGTCTAAAAGTCGAAAAATCGAACTTTTGTTTGTAACTCGAAAACAAAAGACGATAGCAAATTTTTGTTCCCGTCAGTGAATTTGTCTCAAAAAAAGAGATCGAGAACGTGCCTTCCATTTTTTTGTTTCTCCTATAATTACCGAGTTACCCTATACAAACATCGAAATTTGCCCACCCTGTACATGCTAACAATGGACGCAAACATGTAGCAAAAAGAGAATTCACCATAAAAAATATCTACAATTTATTATTTGCCGATGATCAAGTCATACTTGCCGAAGATGAGGATGATGTGAAGTACACAGTTAGAAAGTTAACAGCAAAATACGTTAAGTAGGGTCTGGAAATAAATACAGAAAAAACACAATATATGGCAATAGGCTAACAAGCAGCAGATTTATAAACCGAAAAGGAAATTTTAAAGCCACGAATGAATAAATATTCAGGGATTACGCTGACATCCGATGAAAGTGGGGAACGAAATATAGAGAATCAAATTGAAAACGGAAAAAATTTAACAAAACAACTGCTTCCAGTACTATAGAATACTTCTATCACTAAAATAACAAGAAAACATTTGTTTAACACTTAAGTAGAAAGCAGAAGTCATTAAAAAAAGGAATGAAGTAAAGATTAACGGTTATGAAGATGATGTATTGGAGAAGCTGACCTGGAGCCTTGATGTTACAAAAGTCATGCGAAAAAGTCCCAAAAGAAGACTACCTGAATAGAACTTTATAGACACCGGGATGCGGAAGCCGACGTAGACAGCTGTAGTAAACCGCTACTTGTATATAGAAAGGAGTGAACATATTTTATTTGAACACCAGAAGAGCACATTTAACACGACTAATCTAGTGGTACCGAGAAATCATAAATTAATGAATGAAAGAAACAATACAAATATTTATAGGTACCTATAAAGAAATATCAATTATGATGATACGATAAGAAAACTGGAGAAGAAGGAGATCCCTTGGTCGGGTTTCCTATTAGCGAACTTTAAATCTTCATAATTACTACTTTCCGTTTCTTACATAGCTTGCTTCAAATATTGCATATGGGGTCGTACTCTCGGATCGACTGCTTTAATTCATGTCAGTTCTGCTGCACTTCTTGTGAATTTCTACAGAGCGGCAGTTTCCCCTTGCCTTCGCGCATGGTCTTTATAAAATCATCTCTGCGTTTCATATGATAGGATTTCCTTTAGTGCATTTCAGTCTTGATAGTTATTCCGTCAGTATTCGGCCGGGATTACCTTGTTAGTGAAAACAGGGCGAATCGCGAAAATGTGAGGCAACGAAACGAAAACGAAGACAGGAAAACCTGTAAGGAACGAACACCTTCTACACAACCCCGATGTTTCAAAATTCATTTGTAGATTAAATTGAAGGCCGGTAAGGCAGGAACTGCCTCTCCTCACTTCCACTTGTTGAGATCTTTTGTGAAACTCTTCTGGTCTAAAGGAACCCTCCAAGTAATAAACTCTTACGAATTTTAGAGCTCCCGGGGAGTTATATTGCTCACTTCTTCAGGTGTTGTCTATACGTTTCAGTTACAGAGAAGTTGCTTCAGTCGCTAATTCACAGAACTGGCATAAGTTATCCTCAGATTATCCCATAAATTGATATGGTAGCTCAGTGGTTAATCTCCAGTTAAACGGGAGTTATTTTCCTTAATTCCTGTTTTCTGAGTTTGAGCAATTCTCGCTCTCTGTTTGGCAAATGGCAAATAAATGGTTTCGTCTGTCTTAAACCTGGAAGATTGTTCCAGTGGTTAGATTTGTGGACGTCTTCCCATTTATTGATCCCAGCTACAATGTGGCTTTTTACAAAGCCACATTAAGGTTCCGGACTAAAAAAATGAGAATCCGCACTTTTTGTAGCTGTCTCGTTTACAGTGATGCCTTCATGTACAGGCACCCACAGCAATTTTGCTTTGTTGCTTTTTGCCAGCTGGTTTATAGTTTGTAGACATTTCCAAGCAATTTCAGACTCAGAAGTGTAAGACTTCAGAGATTTAAGTGCGGTGTGGCTGTCTGATAAGGTATAGATTCTGTTTCTATTATAGCCTCTACTTAGGCATATTTGAACACAGACACCTATGGCATGAGTCTCCGAGAAAGATGGTAGGGGATTGACACAGGGATTTTTATTTACACCTGGGGCCTTAATGCCTATATCCACGCCGATATGCGTCCGTGTTGAAGCCGATCCTTTTAGTGTAGGCTCCCTTGAACTCCATGTTTGGCGATCCAAAATAACCATTTAAAACCATCGCTCGTAGTTGAGTCTAGCTGGCATTTGTGTGTCAGTTGCTTTGGACAACAGTTCATGTTAAAATTCCTTTAGAATTTATGTGTCCAGTAAGATTTACTGCTTTCAATGTTCCAAAGAAAAGTACGTGACAAGATGTTTTGGCAATACCACATGGAAGAAAAAGGACGAAGGGCAACTGCAATTTTTTGAATATGCAGACATACCGTTGAAGAAAGTGGGGCTCAAATGAATGATAACTATTATACACCCAATGTCGCACATGTGTCGTTTGAAGGAGTATGGTCAGAGAACACCCGAAACCTAGTTACTAGCGAAAAATAGACAAATTTAAAATAGCAGATGGTATTTCATTTGATCTGCATACGAGGCTACTATAAAGGGTCTTGCCAGTTTCAGAAAAGTCTCACGTATGGTTTTGAAATGCTGAAAGGAACTACAGATGCTAGCTTAGGTTATCAATATCTTCAGATTGTGTTGGATACCTGGATAGGCTGAGTGCCTTTCCCGTGTAGGCACGTCCAGGAGTGGGAACAACAACCATTTAGGATAGCATAGGTTCATAGGAAAGCATATACATAAAACCGTATAGATTTTATACTAAATCTGGAAGGAAGGATATGTAAGTCATAGTAGGCGGCTTAACGTGGACCAGATGAACAAACACCTTGTAAATTATGTAATAATAATATATAAATAAGACCCTATATGAAAAGTGTAGAAGGAGAAGAAAATACTAGATTGATTTGCAAACATTTGTCACTTACCAACTCAGGGTTTTGTTTTAGAAACTATGGACATTGAAATAGTTAAATTGAGTGAGATTATGCTTTGATCAGAAGATCTACTCGGATCTTCCAAAGCATGAGAATGCATTACACATAAGGCACTATAAAGCCTCATTTGGGTGGTTGTCCTAAATAAAATGTAATTGGATTTAAATTGACTAAAATAAAAACCATTATATAATATTAAAGTAAATCATTACCCAAACAACTCTGTAGCGATGACAATGAAAGATACGAAACGAAGGTCAAAAGCAGTAATCCATTGACTTTACCTTAATGCCAAAAACTATTTAAGGAATTTCTGTCATTTGAATTCGACGTTGAACTATATGTTTCTAAGGCGGCATTGAAGAGAAGCGCATGGGAAAGCAGGAGCTGGTGCCCAGCAGTAGAAGAAAATGTTATTAACCGCGAGCTTAAAGGAAGTGCAAATGCAGTCCCAGGATGAGAATTTGTTAATGACAAGAAATTAAACAACCCCTACATAACAGTGAAGTGAATGCGGAAACTACAACAGCATCAGCTGTTGGGGAAATCAGAAAAATGCACTCCAAACCGAAGAAAGTATATATGATGTTTAGTGGTGGTCCAATTTTTAAGGTACCTTGTAAATAACTTATTTATTTAAGTTTTGTTACTAGAGCTTTTCACTGTTATATTAGCTTGATTTAATTTTATTATCATTCGTATAAGGTTAATAGTATCTTGCAGGAATTGTTCCTATCTTTCTTCTTGGGGACAAATTTTCTTACAATTCTTTGCTGCTGTTATTTAATTATACGTGTAGCTATTTTAAATACTATTTTTTTAAATGCAGAAACAAATGAATTGCAGGGACAAACTTCTAGGGCTTAAAGTATACATGAAAACGAATATTTTTTGTTAATAAATGTATGGTCAAAAATGTTTCCTTTCAGGCATAGAGCTTCTCAAGGATTCTTTAAGAAACACCTAAATGTAGGCAACTCAATTTACTACCTACTATATGTTTCCATAACGTCGGAAATTAATACAGGATAAATACGGCCTTCTTTCCCACTTTTCAAATTCAATTAAAATTAAAATCAATTAATTAACAAAATGTTTCAAAACTAAGCAATAAAAAAAACCAAAATTACAAAACAGAAAACCACGATTTGGAAAATTTACAATAACTAATTAAAAAATTAACAAAATTATATTAGTAAATGTTCAAAATGTCGCCCCCAGCTTCTACACACGAAGCACATCTACGAAGTCAATTCCTGCGCACCGCTCCTAATATACCAGGAGTCTGTTGAACTTGTTCACATGCACCAAGAATACGCGTTCTTCTACAGGGGTAGCATACACTAACGTTTTAACATGACCCCGCAAAAACAAATCAAGTGGGGTCAAATTAGGAGAACATGGAGGCTACGCCACATACCCTCCTAAACCTATCCATCTGTTGGGAAAAGTGTAACTTAAAAATTCCCTTGACTACCACCGAAAAAATGAGCAGGTACACCATCGTGCTGCAGCCATATTTGAGACGGAACATGATCTAAAAGTTCAGGCAAGACATGGCGCAAGAAATTTAAATAAATTGCTCCTGTTATTCTTGGGGTAGGAGATATGGTTAAGTGAGTCTATCGCCAACAATCACCGCCCAAATGTCACTGAAAATCTTTGCTGGTATTCTTTTTGAACCACAGCAGGGGGACTTTCATCGTCTTAAATGTGGCTGCTTCTACTGTTCGTAAAAGATGTCTCGTCACCAAACAGAACGTTTATTGGAATTCTGGATCCACATTTCACCGCCGCAGAAATTCCTGGCAAAATTCTACCCTTCTGGGAAAATCTGCTTGAACCACGGCTTGTACCTTCTGTGGATGGTACGGATGTAGCTACTGCTCTTGAACTAGTAGATGGATTTTCAGCCACTCTCTCCAAAACTTCTTCCTCAAAATCCACCGTTCACCTTGTTCTGGTAGCTCCACAGTTGTGTCAGTTGACAACGAATGTACCTTCCTCCCGAAGCCGAAATGAAACTGCAGTAAAGGCCTTGAAGAAACGAATGAGAAAAGTCAAAAAATATCGCAAAAATATCGAATTGTGTCAAAATTGACGTTATTTGAATGCATGCATGTCTAGATCGTTCTTGTTTCAAAATTCCGTGTGACCGGTACAAAATAAATTAAAATGCAATTTGGTTTGCCTATTTTCAGGTATTTAAAGAATCTTAACCTTTGTTGTGTTTTGCAAGCCCTACAAGTTTGTCCCTACAATTCATTAACACCCTGTATATTCATAACGAATATTTTATGCTAAATGAAGTCATCTCTCCGAGCTTAGACAACGTCTTTGTGGAATTCATTGATGCTGACGTTCTGCTAACCATTGCAGGTAGCACTATGAAAACGTAATTTTATATTTAGCAATGCTACCTGATATGGTTAGCGGAACGTCAGCATTAATCAAACCTACGACGACACGATCTAAGCGCGAAGAAATGACTTCATTAAACACAAACCGCAGCCTGAAGGTACTAAATATTATACCAGAAGAGTCAAGGATTCTAATTCAATATAAATTCCAACTTTTACTTTTATATAGGATTTTATTGATCATACTATAAATTTCTGATTAGCTGATTCAGGTTAATTGAGTACTGAATGAAAAAGCTTAAGAAATTACTTGACTACTTACAAAATATACTAAACAATCATTTCTCATTATACTCAAAGTGCATCAATACCCACTTTTTCTTAATTAATAATTTACAAGCTACAATTTTTTCAAACCGTTCCAGGTAGATTTCATAGTAGTGCTTACTTTAGTAATATCTATAATATACACGATTTACTTTGAAGTTCGAAGTTTACATTAAACAAGCTTTAATTTCAGTAAAAGCTAAAAGCACGAGCAATTTACTTATTTATTATGAATGCAAACTAAAGTGCTTAGTTTATTTATTGCACACAAAAACATTTAGTTCACTTTAGCTACATTACTTGTTTACTCTATTTATAATAACGTAGAAGCAAAATTACGGAAAAGTGCAGCATAATATGAAGAGACTCGTCATGGTAAGGCGAAAAATGTCAAATAGCGTAGAGTATATTACGTTGGCGGGCTTTGAAACGGAAATTACTAAAATATTATTTTTGTGAAGCGACGGCTAAAGAAACTGGGGGATGATTCCACTACCACTGTGCCGTGTCCCGCTAGGGTTACTAAATTGAAAACCAAAGAAAGTTACACGTCGTTGATTATTTGCACTGGGGGGTCGATTGTTTGATCTGGTTAGCTATTGACGTAGCGAACGATTGTTTTTTTAGTTAAGCGAGCGAATAGAAGAAAACTAGTAGTATGAAAACTGCATTCAGAATAAGAAGTGTAAAAGTAAAATGCTTTAGATTTCCTTTATGTTGTACTCGTTTATGTTTTGTGAAAAATGAGGGTATGCAACCAAACAAACTTTTGACTTAACTGATTTATTTACTTACAGTCAGAAATGTCTAACAACAAACAGCAAACATTATTTAGTACTGATTAGCACAGACATCGGTTATTTTATTATTTAAATATTATATAAATAAGGGGTCTGTTTAGTTACTTTACCACGAACAGCAATTGCAATCTATTGCCGTAATAATTAGAGTTTTGTATTTATCACTTTCTAAGCTCACACATATGAGATCATGCAGCTGTAACATACTTATAATATTTAAATATGGTGTAAGAACTTCTACTTGATGGAAAGTCTTACAAAATGGACCAGCAATTTAAATTATTAATTATATTATATAGAACAATAAATGCCAGAAAGACGCTATTATGTAAATCTTTCCATTTTTTTGCCATAAAGAAGTATCTGTTACTATTTGATGTAAATGAACACGTCGAACTATATTTTAGAAGGTTGTTAACAGGACAATTAATTGAATATACACGCGACAAAGTTTCCAAATACTTATAGGCAACACTCTTTACTTTTGTTAAGATAATACCAATAATATAGCAGGGCATAAGATAGACGAAATCATTTATAAGTTACTTAGACCGGTTGTGTATCTTGTTGCCTATCTTCAGGCAGTTGCGCCCCAACATCCCGCGAGTCTACATCCTAGAGCTAATAAAGCTCAAAAGCAGAATACGTCGGCTATGGCAGACAACCAATGCGCCTCCCTTTAAGAACCAGCTGAACAACTTCTCTCACCAGATCCGAAAGCAAATCGAGAAATACCGAATAGCCATATACAAAAAACACATCGAAACGATTGACCCAAATAGCGCAGATCTCTTGAAAATCACGAAAAGCATAACGCGAACCAAGAAAATAATACCAACTCTTGCAACATCAGATGGAACATACAGCTCAGATGAGGAAAAAAGCAGCCTGTTTGCCAACTACCTAGAAACCACATTTATACCCACAATAGCCGACGAAAACCGACTGCACGCACACAGAATAGTCTCATTCGTCGAAACACACCAACCAAGCCCATCCGACAACCCACAACACCCAGCGAACTCGTTACATACATACAAGCTCTATCAATTAAAAATGCTCCTGGCTATGACCTTATGCCGAACGTGGTTTTGAAAAAATTAACTAAAGCGGCGTTAACTTACTTGGCGACACTATTTTATGCCTGCATGAGACTTGGATACTTCCCCTTGAAATGGAAACATGTCCACCTTCTCATGTTTCCCAAACAAGGAAAAGACAAACGCAACTGCAGCTCCTACCGTCCGATAAGCCTCCTCCTTGCGCTATTCTAATTATTCGAACGAGTTTTACTCAAGCGCATTCACACATCACTGAGCTAGCACACCATACTACCATCAGTACAATTTGGATTTCGGGAAAGACACTCAACCATACAACAGCTGCAAAGAATCACCTAAATTATTGTGCGAGGATTTGAAAACAAGCAATATACAGTTGCGGCATTTTTAGATATAACTAAAGCCTTCGACAAGGTCTGGGCCGAAGGCCGGAACTACAAATTATTATATATTGCCATGCCTCAATACCTAACAGCTGTCATCTTTTCGTTTCTGGAAAACAGAGCTTCTGCAGTACAGATCAACAACGTCACATCAGACTCCAAGCAAATCCATGCGGGGGTACCTCAAGGGAGTGTCTTAGAACCAACACTGTTCAGCATATATATCCACGACATGCCAATCCCACGCCTCAGCAAAGTAGCACTTTTCGCCGACGACACAGCCATTTTAACCCAGCACGAAAATCTACAAACGGCAATTGATAACTTACAAACGGCAGCTAACACCGTGGGAAACTGCCTCACCAAGTGGTGTATAACACTCAACCTTACCAAGTGCACAACCAAAATATTTGCCCTCAAGCGGATTAGAGGTCATCAAAATGTAGACATCCATGGCTCACCAATCCCATGGAGCACCCAACATGAAGCTGTAAAATACCTAGGAGCCCGCCTAGATACGCTACTAACTTGGTGCCACCATCTAAACAAAAAACTTACTCAAGGATACAATAGACTAAGGCAGCTGTATCCACTCATCAACAGAAATACGCCATTATGTAAGGAATGTACCATACTACTTTACACAACGATCCTCGGACAACTAATAACATATACCTGCCCAGTTTGGACCACGACATTCAGAACCAATATTCAAGTGTTTCAAAACAAGGTTTTGCGCATGTCGGTTAACGCGCCCTGGCATATAAGAAGCTGTCAAATCCATTACGGGCTTCCAGTAGACACCATTGAGACGTATGTAAAAAAACTCACCAAAAGCTTTGTCCCCAATCTGCGCAGAAGCGACAACACCATTATCCAACAACTCGGGAGTAAGAATATGCACAGGCGCCTCCGAAGCAAGTTACCACAAGACTTAGTAGAAACCTCAGACGACAACAGTGAGCGAGTGAGTGAAGTGTATGACTCAGTTTCGAGGAAACACGTTCCGTCTGTGATATGTCTTTCAATTAAAACACGCACAATGTAAGAACCAAAACATGTATAACACCATACAGTGTTGAGCTGGTTATCTGAATAAAAAAAAGGGCAGCTTCAAACATTCTAGACCTACCGAAACGAAATTTCAAATTTCTAAACAATCCCCTTAAAAGAAGGTGCAGTTTATTTAAAAAAACTATATTATCAAATTATTTTTGTATATAAAATATTCTAGCATTAAAAATCTATTTGGTTTGCGTATTTTCTTATGCTGTTTCCCATAGTTTTTGTGGAAATCAAAATATGCAGTAATTTCTAAAGTATATGTTTAGAAACAATTATTTTATGTAGAGGTACTAAAATTTTACATTAATTGAGTTTGGACAATTCCTCTACTTTATTTTATATAAATAGGATTCTGTAAATAACGTTTGTCTTTAAACAGTTAACTTTTTTCAGCTATTCGTACTACCATACTTTCGCATTACGTCAGGGAGGTGCGGACGTCCGCTACATACAAACCATTCAAGCAACATGCACCCTAAGCTTAACTAAGTGAAATACAGTAGCCTCAGCTATTAAATAGTTAACCTAGGAAAACATTTAAGAATGAGACGTTCAAATTTGTGTTTCGGGCAGAAGTTCATTAAATCTGTTTGATACACAACCTTCATTCTCCATAGAGAATTGTGTATCGGTTTTTTAGTTGATGTTTGCAATTTATTAACAAAGAACGTATCAAAGTAAAATCTTATATAACTTATAATTAGACACAAAATACAAAAAACTATAGGAGCTAAGGTAATATACCAACTAGTAACAGTAACCTCATTAAATGTTTTAAAGCCCAATTGCTAATGTATAACACATTCTTTATCACGGGTCTTTGCAAATATAGCAATTTGTATACGTTTCTGCAACATCTAAACTTGCTTCATTCGTACAACACAAATTAAATAATATATGTCGATGTAATTGACAGCTTTGCAGAAAAAACTTCTTACTTCAATTTTCACAGTAAACTCTTTTTTATGGTGTAACACCTAATATAGAAAATGTCTAATGATCTCTTCATGCTCACTACAAAAATTAAATAAAAGAGTTGCATGTCATCCTCATTTGTGCAATAGAAATTCTTACTTCAATTTTCTTGTTAAAACTTTTTTCGAAGTTCGTATGTAACCCGCAACCTAGAAAATGTAAATTCTGTTTAATTTGTACAACAAAAATAAAATGAAAGGTTTTGATGTCGTCAACAGTTTTGTAGAAAAATTTCTTACTTAAATTTACCTGCTAAACACTTCTGTCATAGGATAGGTGCAAGTCATAACCTAAAATATAACTAAAGCCTGCTTTATTTGTACAACACACATGAAATGATAATATCGATGTAATTCACACCTTTGCAGAAGAACTTCTTACTTCAATACTGGTAAGCACTTTTTTCAGTGTTCGGTGCAGCCCTTAATCTAGAACTTGACTAAATCTTCCCTCATTTGTACAACACAAATTAATTGAAAGATTTCAATCACACCGACAGCTTTGTAAAGCAATTTTACATTTCAACTTCATTTGTACAGCACAAACGAAATGGAAGAATATGATGTAATCACCAGCACAAGAAGATTTGCTGCAATTTCCTGTTAAACGTTTCTTCTGTGGTATAGGTACAACCCCCAACCTAGAAAATGACGAAATACCGCTTCATTTGTGGAGCACAAATGAAATTAAAGGTTTCCATGTCATTGACAGCTTTGCGGAGGAAAATTCTACTTCCGTTTACCAGTTAAACACTTCTTTCAGTGCATGCGTGCAATGCTTAACCTAGAAAATGTCTAAATCCTGCTTCGTTTATAGACCACAAATAAAACGAAAGATATCTTCAGCTTTGCGGAGGAAAGTTTTACTTCAGTTTTCCCGTTAAACACTTCTTTTAGTGAACGGGTGCAATCCTGCTTCACATGCACAACACAATTTAATTAAAATATTTTGAGTATATCAACAGCTTTGCACACAAAAATTTTTACCTTAATTTACCTGTTGGTATTTGGTAAATTTTTCATGGTATAGGTTCAACCATTAGAAAATGACTAAATTGTAAAGCAGAATGTCCTCCGGAACTCTTCGGAGAAACTTTGCAAATCAAGGGGGAGGTCTAATACTTGGGTGTGATTCTAGACACCAAGTTGATTTGGAAGCAACATTTGCAAAGAACCACTAACAAGGCAAAAACAACATTGATGATGGCAAGAAGAGCCTGTGGAAATAAATGGGGATTAAAACCAGAAATGGTTCACTGGCTTTACGCAACAGTGACAAGACCGACAATAACCTATCATTCCCTAGTATGGTGGTCCAAAGTAAATCAAAGGCAAACAATAAACCAGCTTCTTCCTGTTCAAAGACTGGCTTGTCTCTCTCTCTCCGAATCATTCCGACAGCAGCACTAGAAGCTCTCCTGTAACTTCCTCCTATAGATATGACATAATAATTAAAAGCGACGAACGCATGGGAGTGCACCGCCTAAACTGCAGGGGTAATTGGAAAAAGCATCCAACACACATGGGGACACTCCAAAATAATAAATGTAGTATCTGATCCAAAATTAAAAAGGGGCAATATGTTAACAAAATACCCTTTTCACAAACCCTTCGAAGTACGGATAAACCGTGAAGACCAGGATCAAGGAGAACCACCAGATTTGCGTAAAAGCTTAGTATAATATGGTATACAGACGGTTCACGCACAAGCAACGAAACCGGAGTTGGTGCATACGGCAGCAAACCAAGACATAGTACCTTCACATCTTTGGGCCAAACTGTCACAATATAGCAAGCTGAAACCTATGCAATTTTAGCAGCAATAGAAGAGAAGCTAAGAAGGGGCTTTACAAGCAAAACCATCCTTATTATCTCTGACTGTCAGGCAGTTTAGAAAGCACTGAATTCAAATCAGATTAAGTCAAAACTTGTCTGACACTGCTTTGTACTCTCCTAACACTGGCTAACTCTAATAAGGTAAAACTTATGTGGGTGCCAGGCCACAGAGGCATAAAAGGAAATGAAATCGCAAATAAACTAGCAAAACTAGGATCTCAAACATAGTTCACAGGACCTGAACCTGTTGTCGGTCTCACTAAGCGAAATGTAAAAGGAGCAGTTAAAGAATAGAATGTAACCAAACATTCAGAACACTGGAGACTCTCACCTCGACAAACACAAAGGAAAACTGTGATGGGCAACCACCCCCACAAGCTTACAAGCTTAAAACAGTGCTACAACCCAGTAAGACTAAAATTGGAGTAGCAACAGGACTCCTAATGGGACACTGGCAGTTCAGACAACACCTCTACAACATGGGGCTATTTATCTAAGATATATGCAGGCTGTGTGTGGCGAGGAAGAGGAAACAGCCTCCCACATAATATTCCAATGCGAAGCTTTAGCTCGTAGAAGATATCAAATCTTTGAGGGCACTAATCCCAACGAGATACAACCGCAAACCAATCTGATCAATAAACTCCTAGACCTGATAAAGGAGGCAGATCTACTTGACAGCGACTAGTGACAGACGGGGATGCACAATAGTCCCATGAGGCCGCAGTGTCAAGCGGCAAAAATAACTTCCACGTACAATCAATCAATCAATCAAAAGTGCAGGATGTCATTTTAATCGACAAATCAAACTATAGGTTACCAGCGCCGGTAGCCCGTATAGGTTGGCCGTATGCCTTTCAGGCAGCTGTTCTGGGTTCGAATCCAGACGCCGAGGTCGGTGGTTTTTTTCTGAGCGATAAAAAACTCTAAAACGGCCATTTTTCTCGGATAGGAAGTAAAATCGTAGGCCCCGTGTCCAAGTGTTGTTGGGCACGTCAAAAGAACCCTCAAACAGGCTAAATTTCCAGGTGTGGTAGGATCGCTCCCTACCGTCGGTGGTTAGCCATAGTAGCAGAAATAGGCCGAAGTTAAATAAAACAAACAAACAAACTATAGGTTATAGTAGACAGACTGCTCTAATTGCCAGACATTAAATCCGGATTGTGGAAGCTCACGCTGTGTTTTCTGCAGCTAGAGTATTTATAAAATTTATAATTTTTTTACAGATGAAAATGCCGTGGATACACAATATATTGTATACAATGCAGGTTTCAACAACAGTATTAAAGTTTACTTACATTTGTAAAGACTTTCGTATATCAGTTTTGCCAATTGTTGAAAAGTCGTTACTATTCCATCTCATCCAACACTAATACGTCACAGATTGAATCTTCTGTAGTTGCTTTAAAATAACCCCCTACCTGGAGAATTGCTTTGACTTCAATAGCTCAAGTAAGGGCATTTAGCAAAATAGCTACTAATGGACAGTGTACATAGAGATCGACCATATAAAATATGTGTCAAAACCTTGCATAAAGTTTACGAAGCGAAGAAGAAACGTTTGTCAAACTCAATTCTTATCTCAGCTAGTTGTCTCTCTATAAAAAAGCCATATAGGGTCGACCAATTTAGCTTATTATCTATTGTGCGAGAATTTTCATAAGCAATTTTGCTACGCTATACAATAGGCATATGCCTGTAGAGTTTTATGAGGTTCCTTTAGTTCCTTTGCTATTAACTACCCTTCGTCGCAGCAAATAAAATTATAAAGTTACACCAAGAAATCTCAAAAAACAATATGCAGAAATTTTGTAAATATTAAAACTGTTTACCTTTAATAGCCCTCAATCTAATCTAAACTATTTTTGATTCGATATTAATAAGCTATTTGTTTAAAATTCGATCTTTAAGGATGAGGTTTTATAGAAAAACGAAATCAATTTCAGCTTTTGTGATAATATGAATGGGATCGGATTTAAGGAGGTAGTTTGAATATGAATTCGAGAATCTGAATACCTTGTAATAAAATACATTCAATACGACTTATAGTGCCTGAGTGAAATAGAATATGAAAGCACTACTATAAAATGCTCTGCTCGATTTCTATTCCCGTTTTATTAACAATTCTTTTATTAATTTCAAAACACATTATCCAGTAGTATTTAATTTATAAACATTACTTGTAACTTTTCTCTCTGGCATTTCGTGACTGCTAATTAATGCTATACAGTATAATAGTTCAACATTTCATATGTTTCTGTTGGAGTTTTACCCATTCAGAACAAAATTTAATATTCAGTTGTTGTTTTATGACGACCAACAGAAACATAACGTACATGCATGCGTCTTCAGCAGTAAGAACACCCTTTATTGATAAAACTGTGAACTATTATATACTGCTTCACTTTTGGTTTAGTTTAGAGAATTAAATTGCAAATAGTATGTAGTTGTCGGTTGAGATAAGGTTATATCCCTATATCTTTACATTCAGTTAGTACCAACATACATCAAAGTCTGAATTTTGATGAAGCACTAGATAATAATGATTAATGAGAATTGTCGGTATATAAAAATATCTCACTTTGGGGTCGAACAGAAAGACTAGCCACATTGGTTGACATATAGTAATTTTGTAATTCGTGAATAGGTACATTCTGTACTGATCTGTATAGATGGTGATGTTGCAGTTTCTGACAATTAGAAAATTAGAATTACCATACGTTAATGTCAAATTGTAAGTTCTAAGGTTTAATATAGGTCTACATCAAGCAGTAGATAAATTAAGGCTGACAAGAAGGAGTAGAAGATGAAATGTCAACATTGCATGGTTTCCAGACAAGCTAAACCTGTAAATCTAAACAATGTAATTAATGTTTAGCATTACCAACTTTTGATGTTATTGTGACCAACTGAAAATTCAGCACAGAAGGTCCCATTGTTTTTTGAAGTAACTATTAAGGCGGTAACAATTGATAGCAATAGAAATATCATCTGCCCGGGTATCTTGCAGCTGTTTGATAGTTTCTAACAACGAATAGTTAGAGTTTGTAACAATTTGAACAAAAAGTTCCCACTCAGAATTAAATGTGGGATATTAATTTATACATCCATAATTAGACCAATATGCACATATGGCAGAAGTATACAAATTCACATACATTAACAAATTACAAGGTTTGCAAAATAACCATAACCAACGCACAGTGGTTTGTAAGAAATGTCCAGCTCCACAGAGAAACAGATATTCCCACTGTACAGGAATTCATTACTAAGACCTCTAAAAGTTTCTACAACAACCTTGATAAATACAGTGGTGCAGTGTTCTATCGCCTGGGATCCAGATCACTTCACACAAGACTAAAAAGAAAGCTACCCAGAGACCTTCTAACGAGCGACAGTGAGTAAAATATTCATCACAGTGAACAGTCGTATTTTAAAATTGTAGTGCGCGTAGTCCTCCAACACCAGACAACTCTATTAACTGATACGAACTATTAAGACAAACACTTTCCAACTGCCGGAATTAGTGATAGAGGCCCAGTGGTTCTCATTAGTGAGGCTCATCGTGACACCGATCAGTGAACAATACCATGAATAGCAAGTATTGCTGAACTGGTATAATCAACATTAAAAAAAAGAGTTTGTAACAAGCCATGATACATAAGGTTCTATCATACATATTGTAGGTTATACAGGGTATCCGAAAACGTACCAGCAATATTACACAGATGAATTCCAGAACTTATTTACAGTCGAAAAGTCCATATAAACATATGTCCTAAACATAAAATTTAACAAGTTATTGTTTATTTCATAATTTATGTGGGTAAAATTTTAGTACAACGGATTTCTGAAATCCTGATCTAGTTACCATGATCGTGTCTTTTGTTTGGTAACATTTAAACATCGTTTTCAATAAATTATTGTTTGTAACTTGTCAGTTTATTACTGTGATACTGGTGTTATTGGTCTCTTCAATTTGTTCTTATTCCCATCGTAATTCACAAGTGATTCACAATGCCAATGTTATTTACAAATGAAGAATATGCGGATATTCATTATGTTTACGGTCTGTGTGATGGAAATGCTTTAGCATCACAACAAGAATATCGTAGAAGATATCCCAATAGACGAGTGCGTACGCGTGCAGTTTTCTTTAATTCACATCGTCAGCTGAGGGAACATGGCACTTTCAATGCAAGACATGCAGTCGGCCAAGGAGTTGTCCATAGACCCATAAACGATGATGAACAAGTCCTTGATTTATTACAAGAAGATCCGTCTTTAAGTGTGCGAAGAATTGCATTACGTACTGGAATCTGTAGAAACCAGGTTTGAAGAATAATAAGAAGTGTTCGCTTATATCCATATCACCATCAAAGAGCTCCAGCACTAGGAAATGATTTTGTAGCTCGTTTAAGACTTCGAAGCTCGTTTGAAATTTTGTAATTGTGTACAAAATACCGCATTTTATGGACCGATGACGCTTCTTTGACACGACATGGTATCAATAATTATCATTAGTTTCATGAGTGGGCTGCAGAAAATCCTCATTTAAGAAGTCTCTCGCATTTTTAACATAGATTTAGTGCTATTATGACAGCTGGTATTCTTAATGCTCGTCTGATTTGACCATTTGAACTGCCACTCCGTTTGAATGGTGCGAATTACATATATTTTCTAGAAAAGTTTCACCCTTATTACTGGAAGATGCGCCAATAAATATTAGACGTGCAATGTGGTAACATGATGGGGCACCAGCACATCGATGTCTTCGTGTTAGAGCTGGGCTTAGTTCACATTTTCTGGGAATGTGGATTGGAGTAGGAGGACCCATAGTATGACCACCGCGTTCGCCGGATCTGACTCCATTAGATTGTTGTCTATGGGGTGACACGAAACGGGTTGTTTATGCAAATGCAGTGCACACGGTAGAAGAATTATGTCAAACAGTACAGCAGGCTGCCGATATTATTAGGAATAACCCAGCAACTGTATTAAGAACGCAGCGATCTCTTCTACGACGTGCGGATTTGTGTATCCAACACAGTGGAGATAATTATGAACATTGCTTGTTAACAAAATAGTAAAAATGTATTAAAAAAAAATTTATTTCATTAATATCGTTGTACTAAAATTTTAGCTACATAAATTATGAAATAAACAATTACTCGTTAACGGTTACGTTGTTTACATGGACTATCCGACTCTAAATAAGTTCTGGAAATCATCTTTGAAATATTGCTGGAACGTTTTCGGATACTTCGTATACCATGATACAACGGTGAGCATAGTTTTACCAGGACTTTCTAAGCATCGACCACTTTAAAAACATGGAAAAGGATAAGTAACGCCGGCAGGTAGCGGTCTGTTCAGTAATACGACCGAGGAAGGTGACTCAGCGGTAGAGCGTTTACCTTACAATCGATAGGTCTTGGGTTCAAACCATCGGATCGTCTGTTCTGACTCAAGTTTATCGTGGTTTTCCTGGGTCATACGGGTAAATGCTGGGACAGTATCATCCACGAAATTAAATTACCCAATCTTCCTGGTCTTTCCTATCCTTATATTCCCGTTACTGACTGAACAGGACCTTAGGATTTCGGTGTGGAACCCGACTGACCCCTATAGAGGTCCACCCGCTTGTGGAGGATGAACCTACGTTAATTTTCCTCTTTCAGTAATACGTTTTCATTGCGAAAGTATAGACATCTTGAATAGCGTTGTAAATGTTGCAGTACTTTCGAATTTCTGATAATTGGTTGAACCACGGCTGAAATGGATATGTCTGATTCAGGGGGTAGTGTTCTAAGTGATATTGTTCAGATTTCGAGTATGCCTCTGTGGATGATGTGTTTGATGGTTATTGAGCATTTTTTAGAATACCATTTCAATTAGATATTTCACACTTAGTAAAAATAAATTACAGTAAATTTTATAGTATACAACAGCAACAATGAAATACTATTAACGGATGGCTGAGGTTTTCCCGAATGTTCAAGTACAATACCGCAGTAAGGTTTCCGTCGATAAATAAGGGACCTACGATATGGTCGCCAAGTTTTACTATCCACACATTCAATTTTCGCTGAAACTGGGTGTGACCTTCCCGGAAAACATGAAACCAATTTAAAATTTGACAGTGGTCGCCGATACATCACACATCGCAGCTACATGTGAAGTTGATTGTTGAGAATGTACTACCACTTCAGCGACTATCTGAATTTGTTTGTCTTCTGAAATTGCGGGTCGTCCAGGGTTTTTCCTGTTTTGCACACGTCCAGTGTTAATAAATTTTGGCACACGTTCCCTTAAATACGTCCTCGAAATAGGAGAACGTTCATTAAATATTCTTTCGGCTTCGTGAAAGTTTCGATTGGCTTCAGCAAAAATAAAAACTGCTTCAGTTTTTTCCTGCAAAGTTCGAACATTCGCCATAATTATTGTTAGTATCACTGGTTTTAACACTCAATATTCAAACATAAGCAAACACAATAACTGAATTAAAGTGACAGAACAGGAAGACTAACTATTTCAAATGTTATACTTTTGTTGTTTCGCCTCCTACGTTTTAGCGTTTTGCTTAATATCAGAAACAGATAATTTGTAAGTCTGTCATTTGTTTTTGAATCTATACAATTTGCCCAAAAATTAGAATTATACTCCACTCAAAGAGACCTTTCAAATGAGGTGGCACTCGACCACCACTGCCATTTAAAAAAATAGTTCAAAATGGTCCCTAGCTGCCATTTTGAAAGTTATGAAATTTAAATATGTACTAAAAACTAGTATTTAGCCTCCAATTAAAGCACACAAAATGTTGTGAAGAAATATCAACTCGTTCAAAAGTTAGTAGGGGGAAGAACATTTTACGACCGCATTGTATATAAAGCACTAATAGCTATTAATAATAAAATTGAATGTATACTTATAAGGACAATAGATTTATAATATGGATAAAGTTCTAAACATAAATATAGAAAAATGTTGTATAATATTTCTGTATCAAGATGTATACTATGTTTTCAATTTTCGGCATTAAAAAATCACTTAATTATAAAGTTAATAGTCTTCTTTTTTTATAACTGAAAATCATATTATTTACCTTATTCGAATTATTAGTTTAGATGTGTTGGGGTATAAAACTGTTTTCTGGTAAACACGGCATAATATAAGAATTCTTTTATTGCTGACAATAACATGACTATAATTATCTTGACCTGTCCTTACCAGATGAGGAAGAATTTGTCCACCTGATATGATTTTAATTTTAATTTTCTTTAAAATGTTAGAATTCACGTGCAACAAAATGGCTTCACTGTAAAAATCAAGTTACCTAGGAAACGATACTTAAACTGTTAATAGCTACTGAAGATTAAATGAAACTAAAAATTTTGCATTAGCAAGCATTTATAACTAATAACTATTTAGCAGTTTGTATATTAATTAGTAAATTTTGTTTGTAATAAGCGCAATTTATTTTATATAATAATGTATAGTAGTTATAAAAATGATATTTAAAATATAAGACTTTATTCATAGGGTTACTGTTCACATGGATTGCGATCATGGCTAACTCAATGTTCACAGAAGACTTAGCTCTGTGCCATCGACCTGCTACGCCACTGTTTGGTTTACCGCAGTAAAGAGATGTGCAATACGCTCAAAGCAAATACCAACAAGATTAACAAACACATGCGTAACAGAATTATCTTATAACAGCGTAGTTTACACTTGTAATAAACACGAGGAACAGAATTAGACTGTCTAGGACCGCATTACGTTATCATGTGGAGACAAGAAGTTATTGTTATTTCCTGATATAGTGCTTGCAAATCTCTCCCCGAGGCAGTGCAGGTTGTTTGGCTGCGCTAGGCTTGGCAAAATCTTCGTTCTGATCCATGATTTCACTTCGTTTTGATAAAATTGTAAACATACTTGTGCAGAATTATTTACAAATATATTTATTATTAATATAGATAAAATGCAATACTAAATGTAAAAGAAATAATAATGCAACTACGATACGATTTCATTTATTAACATTATTTTTGTTTTAATTATATTTTTTTTACATTAAAATTATATATATATATATATATATATATATATATATATATATATATA
>JABXWE010044704.1:0-19477 GCA_014611495.1 Limonius californicus | reverse complement strand
CACCTATAATGATGTTGTACACCAAATGAGACAATCCATTGTCAAAGCGATTCAATGTAGATCTGCACCATGGCACACGGTTTTCTTTTTGAACTGGAGTCAAATGGTGAGGAATCCAACGGGCACAAAGCTTACGTATCATCAAATGTTTGTGCAAAATGGTGTCTATTGCTTTCACACCAATCTTTAAAGTTGCTTGAGTACTTCGTACAAGACCAATATTTTTTCGGTAAGTGCCGTTTTTTGGCTTTGGAGCTCGAAAGTTGCCATTTAAGGTAAGTCGTAGAAATGTTCTAGTTCACTTTTTGGTTGAACATTTTTACTTCCATCTTAAAATAAACAAGGTAAATGTTTAGCGTTCCATTCAAAAAATGCTTTCTATGTTTTGAGAAATAGAAAAAAAGAAATGACAATTTTTAAAACTAGGAAAACTTCTACACAAATCCATTTTGGCAAATTTACCGTTCGCAAATATTCACCCTGCATCTGAATATCCATTTAAAGATTAATGGGAGCGGCTCCATGTTACTCGTATCTATGCAATTGTTTAAAATCGTACCCCTTTTCGTAACAATATAGGTTTGCTTACAGAAACCGCGTCAATTATCATCTGATTTGTAAGCAAAACCGCAACATTTTAGAAGTCAATAGACTACTTTTGATCAATTCCACAATGAATTTTTCCTGCAGTTCATTCCTTAGCGAATCTAATGTTACGTGGCATGTTTCAGCATGCATACACTTCGGTTCATATGAAATGCATTAAAAATAAAGCTACGGATTTGAAACTTTGCTCAAATATTGTTTCATTATTGCGCATGAAAAGATCAAGTTTTCATAAAAAAAATATTAACATTTATAAGAAAACAATAACAACAACGAAAACAATATTGATAATGTGTAACATCGCCATGAACAGCAATGCAAGCATTTACTCGTCGTGACATGCTTTTGATCGAGTGGTCTATGTACTCCTGGGGTATCTCCTTCCATATAACCTCAAGTTGGTGTCTCAGCTAGTCTAAGTTGTTAGGAGCTCTTGGCAATAATATTAGTCGTCGGCCCATCATGTCCCAAAGATGTTCGATCGGCTATAAGTCCGGTAATCGTGCAGACCAGGGCAACATTTGCAATTGTGCTTGTTGGAGGTACGTTCTGGTAATGTTTCAGTGTGTGGATGTGCGTTATCCTGTTGGAAAATACCGTTTGGCAACGTCTGCACCAATGGTACTAACACCGGTTCCAGGACATTGTGAATATAGCGATGAGCATTTGAGGGCCTAGGACGAACACAATAGGTGATCTTCTACCAAAACAAATCGCACTCCAAACCATAAGTCCAGGTGTTAAGCCTGTATGGCGTCTTTCAACAAACTCTAGATTTCATCTTTCTCCTCGATATCAACGTACCTTCCCAGGGCCGTCATTTGCCCACAAACAACAACAAATTGATGAGAGACAGTAGACGAACACCACAACCACTGATGATTTTTTTAATGGAAATAGTTATCATTTCATACGCAATAATAAAACATTATTTTAGCAAATTTTCAAACACGTAGCTTTATTTTTAATGGGTGGTGCATTTCATACGAAACTAAGCATACTATACACATTTATTTTTAATGATTCTGGTAAATTGCTAGTAAATGGTTGCCGCATTTCTGTTGTGGAGTTGAAAGAATAGGATTTTCGTTGTATTCATTTTATATCCATCAAGCAGTGATTTCATCTATTTTTATGGCTTCTGCCACGCGCTGAAATTTAAAATCATGTAGATATCAAGAGATCCAAAAAAAGCTGAATCTCAGCGGGCTGTGGAATGAAAAGTCACGTCTTTACTAGATTAAAGGAATGTTCGTGATGTCAGATAAATTAGTTATCTTTATTTGTACGAATCTGACAGATTGTTAAAATGATTTTTAATACATTTCAAAGAGCATTCATTATTGAGTCTTACTTTCGGAACGGCTTTCATGTTGACGAGAATGGACCTATTCGATTCCTCCTTGATTTGTGGAATTCCGAGGAGGTATCCCAATGAAATTATTACATACCGAAAATTTTATGCTTTGGTTAAGAATTTAGTCAGCAATTTTCGAGAAACTGGAAGTGTTGGAAGGATCGAAGGGTCTGGTAGGCCAAAGAAGATAGTAACTGCTTTAATTGAAACTGTAAGACAACGAATTGACGAGGCTTCAAAAACACCAATTAGACATTTATGCCAGCAAGTTGATGATTTAAGTTACGGTACATGCCACAGAATATTGATACAAGCTTTGCATCTGCATCCTTTCCGATTTATATCCGTTCAGGAGCTTTTAGAACAGGATTATCCAAAAAGAATTCAGTTTTGTCGTTGGTTTTTAGATAATCTCAATGATGGGCAGTTAAATTTACCGTTTTTACCGACCAAACCTGGTTTTACCTAATGGGTATGCTAATTCACAGAATATGCGGATTTGGAGTAGCGAGAATCCACACGTTACAATTAAAGCTTCCCTTCATCCACAGAAAATAGGAGTCTGGGTTGGAATAAGTTGTCGTAGGTTAGTTGGGCCAAAATTTTTCGAAGGCACGCTTACTGCACCAAGGTACAGGAACGAATTATTGCAACCTTTCTTAAATGAACTTCACGATGATGAGCTACGGGATGATTTTCTACAACAGGATGGCGCAACAGCTCATGCAGCTGCATACACAATTAATTTTTTTCGCGAATAGTTTGATGACCGAATCATTAGTAGGAATACTGCAACACCCTGGCCCCCTCGCTCTTGTGATATTACTGTTTTGGACTTTTTCCTATGGCCCTATTTGAAAAACACCATTTTTAAAACTCCAGTTAATGATTTAAACGAACTGAAACTTAGAATTGAAGAAAACTGTCAACTAATTAACAACTCACCTCAATTATTACAAAATGTTTTTGAAGGTATGAGAAGACGAGTTCAGAAATGTTTGGAGGAAGAAGGCAGACAGATTCAACATTTGCTGTGATCATTACATTAGTGCAGGTTTATTCATTTCTTTTACTGTGGCTCAATAAAAGATTTCTGCTCCTAAAAATGGCGTTTCATTATTATTTAATTCCAGCTAACACAACCTAACCTGAAAATGACATTATACACATTCCTTTAGTCTAGAAAAGACGTGACTTTTCATTCCACAGCCCGCTGGGGATCAGCTTTTGTTGGATCTCTTGATATAATGAATAATACTTATAATAAAGCGCGTTTGAATTTTTTTTAATTTAACAAACGATTTGCTTCTGCTCCGGGTTTAAGCATAAAAAGTAAGTTGTGGTTAATATAAAAATTACCTTACGCACAACTAAAACTTAAATCAACTGCTGGTCTTTTCCATTTCTTGTTGGAAATACGTTAATAAATTTGCTCCCGGCATATTGTAAACAAAACAACACTATTAATACAATAACAACTCACTTTGTTGTTTCTACCACAACTGAAACTAATAATCCAGCAATGATTTTCAGTTTCAAGTTACTGTTAGTGACGTAAGTACTATTTAATGTTTTTTGTCCCATGTGATAGTGGTATTGTATTATTCATTACTTAATCTTTAAGGTTCAGTTATAGATTATATAATGACAAAAGAAATTACGACAGGAGATAATCGCTACTATGCTAATAAATTTTAATAAAATAAAAAGTCCTCTTTGTTAAAGTCACATTTATTTACAATGAATTTTTACAATCTGGTACTGTAATAAACCTATCAAAGCTTCTATGTTGAAAAATTTATGAGCCCAGTCATTTTTTGATGACCCCGTACAATGTTTTCATGGTAGAATCATCTTTTAGACATTAGATGACTACGTGGAAGCTTGAATTTAGGAATTTCGAACCAAACATCCCGCTTCCATTTCCCGCGAATATACTTGAAACATACGTACCTAGTACGCAACTCAAATTGTATGGAACTAATTCCATAACTACGGACATCACACAATTTATTAAACACCCAGCATTTTACTTTAATAACATAATTTCACTCTTTTTCTATAAATGTTAAATATTAGACGACATAAGACATAAAATGTATGCAAATGCTTTGAAATTATATGTTCACTTTGCATATTTGAGCAAAAACGTGAATTATATGTGTAGGTGCAGATGTAACGACACTTACTTAATTACAGTGTTACAATGTATTTACATATTTCAGCACCAGATTATATTCAGGAAGATATACAAAATTATCAAGGTTAATTTGCTAGAACTCCTGTAATTATGTGTTATTCACAATATCTTTACTGTCATTAAATAGATACTTAAAAACCTAATTAAATCTACGGCATAGTGAATTATTTATTCCACTGGTTACACCCATAGAATTCTAGTTATTCTAGAATCTAGAGTCATTTTTAACCAACAGTTTTCATTATGGGGTGTGGTAAGGTGGCCATACGTCCTGATTATCAATCTGATTACCTGATTTGTTGGGAAACGCCGCCAGGATGCCGGAATATTCCGCTACTTAACTCTATTCTAGATTAAGTTGCATCATTTCAAGGAATTCAATCATGTATAATGGGTTTCTCTGTTAAGCAGCACAAAGAGAGGTGATTTCACGGCGAAGAATGGCTTTCTAGGTACAAAATTGCATTTAGAAATTTTCTGTGCCTTAAAATTTGAAAATTAAATAAAATTATTTGTGTGGTATAGAGTACCACTTCCAGGGATCCAATATCGGCCTAGTTTTTATTTGATTCCTATAAAAATAATCATACCTCATAACCAACTAACCAAACTTATTCAACATCTTTATATTAAATTCCAAGCACCTTAACGTCAAGCTGACCAACGATTTGTTTACTTAGACCATTAGATAAAATCAGTTAATTCAAGATCGTCCATAAAAAATCTAAACAATAACAAATATCAGTCAATATTAGTTATATAGTTAAAGTTTATGTAGTATTGAAAGATAGTTATTGTTGGCTTTTGATTTGTGACAACTATTTTAAGAAATTTGAGAATTGGTAATGTTTAAACTGTGATTCTACCTACCGAAAGAGTTTTCTTTATTATAAATTCATTAAAATTATATGTAGCCCCACCAATATTAATACTTCTTTCTGTAATTGTACGAAGTCTTTGAGGAGCTATAGTTCGCTGAAGTGTATTTCTCACATTCTATACAGAAAATCATTTAAAATTTAATAGTTTAAATGTACTTTTAACACCCTAAAAAGCAAACATTTGCATACAAATGTATTTTTTACCAAAATGTATATGAATGTTATTTTTGGCACCCTATTTACAACAATCATCAAAATCAGCCGCACAGGTATTTCATGGTTTGAAATACACTTTGTATAACCTAAAATACGACAATTCGTAAAAATGTCATAATTTGGCAGTTATTCATCAGAACAACTGTGATACAACCTAATATGGGATATTAAACATTTGGGTGTTTAACAACCACAAAAGAAACAATGAAGAAAACGCAAAAATATAACAATATTCTATTAAAATTTAAATTAATGGAGAACAGAATCCCAACAATTCACAAATATAAAGCAAAGACATAGTTCCATAAAAACATAAAAGAATACAAATGTGAAAATTGAGAAAATGTCTAAAAGAAAACGATATTTCTAAAAAAAAACTTATTTTACAACTCCATGGAATATATTTTTTATCACTTTAAAGAATCTACTAACCACAACGTGGGGAGTAACCCACAGCGTCTTCAATATGTACCCTTAATTCCCCAACTGTGTTCACTGGCGTAGAATAAACTAACTGTTTAATGTAGCCCCACAAAAATAAATCACAACTATTTAAATCTGGCGCACAAGCTGGCCATGGAACTGGCCCGTTTCGTCCAATCCACCTTTTAGGATAGTTATTATTTAAGCATTCCCTTACATCCCTAGCATAATGAGGCGGAGCACCACTAAACAAAATCCACATATTACGTCGCGTCTCTAAAGATACGATTTCAAGCAATTCTGGTAGCACTTCGTGGAGAAAGTGTAAATACAGAGGTCCATTTAAATGAGCAGGTAAAATGTATGGTCCAATAAGGTGATCACCTACAATGCCTGCCTATACATTTAGGGAAAACCGTAGTTGGAAACTGTGTTCCACTATTTCGTATGGATTTTCATCTGACCAAATGTGGGTATTATGGACATTAAACACCCCTTCTGGCGTAAATCCTGCCTCATCAGTAGATAACAAATTGAATAGGAAATTTGGTTGGTTGTTGCACTTTTGAAGAAACCATTCACAAAAATCGTGCCTACGTACATAATTCGCTGGTTGCAAACCTTGAACGCCTTGAACGTGGTAATGGTGTAGTTCCTGATCCCGCAAAATCCGCCAAACAGTAGAATGGGAAACGCCAGTTTGTAACGCAAGTCTTCCAGTGCTAACACTAGGACTTTCCTCCACTCATTCCAAGACAAGCTATTCTACATTAACAACCCTTTCTGCTCTTGGACAACCGCGATGATGGTTTTGTGGTTGATACTTGCCATAATTCCGTAAATGTTGGACTGTTCTAGTACATGTACGACCGTTTGGAATTCGGTGCTAAGGATATCACTCTAAGTACATTTGCCTTGTCCTTAGAGCGTTTCCTTGGTCTTCCCCGTTAATAAGAACAACATCAGAAAGTTCAGTGTTCGTTAAATTTTCCATTTTGGTAGAAACTCTGCTTGCCAGCTTCAACTACAGACTGAATAGAAATTACTGACCTACCTAATAGTATTGGTTTGTGGCAGGTGATAACTGCACTGCACTTCTATCTTACTCTCCTTTGCATAACATGTCTTTGAACTAAAATTTTTGTTATTATCCTGCGGTACTCAAACAATTTTGGGTCAAATTTTCAATTATTATTTTCTCATATCTTAAGGGTCCCATTGCCAAAGAAATGTTTTTTCTAGTTTGTATATATTGTAATCTAGCATCGGATTTATAATATTTATACCTATTTCTGATACACCCTGTATACAGGATATCAATTTGAAAACGTATAAAGTGTTACATCTCTGGAAGTAAAATAGATCTTGAACTATTCTAGAAAACGCTTCTACAACTTGGAGAGGGAATCATCATGACTCATAAGATAACCTTCCCCATACAACCCATTAGACTATAGACCCCCAAAAAAAATTCAAATAGTAACACCCGCTTTGTAATACGTCACTAAAAAGCTCTTACAAAATGCTATTCAATAGTAGCAAAATATTTGTATACCTGTTTCGTTTAGGTAAAATGGAATGGCCCCCAAGATCTCCAGATTTTGATTCCATTAGACTTGCTATAGGGTCACTTGAAATGTATTATCTACAAAACTCAGTTTCAGTCTATCTCACAACTGCGACAAGCAATAGTTCAGGAGTTCCGAGCTATTCCGCAACAAACCTTCAAAAATATTTGGAGAGAATTTGAGAGTAGATTTTACTATAGCCTAGAAAATAATGGAAATTGTTCTGAACGTTTGAACTGACATTTTGAAATTTGAATTGCAATAATGGGTTCATCCGGAGCCTACCTTATCCTTACCGATACGGTATAACGGAGGCCCCGGTTCAGCGCCTTTTAAGTTTTATTTTTAAATTTTTCCGAAACGAGTCATGAAAGAAAATTGAGCTCAAGAGGTTGAATGGAGAAGATTACCTTATGAGTCATGACGATTACCTGTCCATGTAGTAGAAATGTTTTCTAGAAAAGTTCAATACCTATTTTATTTTCAGAAATACAGGGTGCTTCTATGCATGTGCAAGTACGTGTAACTGAGGTACCTAAAATGTAAATAACTTTTGTGTTTCCTCTCCGATTTCGAAAAACTTCGTTGTTTTGGAAAGTTGACAGTCCAAGCTTAATTATCAGTCAAGAAAGATGTACAGTTGAGTGTAAAAAGTAGATGAGAAATTTTACCTATAGTGAAAAATTTGATAAACAGTTTGTAAATTGAGGCATATTTGAAAACCAGATCGTTAACCTAAGCTTTCTTCTGCAGCTTCTGAACTAGTATTCCATTTTCCAAAAAGTCTTTATGACTTTGTTCGAAAATATTAAATATTATTTTATATTATATTAAATATTACAAGATTATTTAACATAGTTTCGAACAGAAATGGATTACACCTAATTACCAAATATTACCCAAATTACCCAATATTGTAAGTTGTACACAGAAGGCAATCTTACCTGTAGGTACTCTTAGATTGGTTACTGACAAATATTTTCCCTATTAGGTCCCTAAATTATTGAAAAAAAATGACAAATATGCACTATAAAAACAAGCATGGATCTACACCATGACAACAGTTATGAATAATTTCCTATTATAACAGTTAAGCAATAATTCACAAATGATGTGCAACATCACTGTAATATCCACCTAATCGGCGGATGCTTCTGCAAAACATCGATCTATTCTTGTATACTTGGCGGTACACCTCTAAGGCAACGTAGAAATTATGTATTTCTTCCAGATAATTTACTGTAAGTTTTGTTTTAGCACTACACTTCGGTGCTTGCGAAGTCTTCACGATGTTACAGGAACGTATTACGTTTAACTTTCACTGCTGTAGTAAACATCAGTTAACTTCTTCTACAATTTAAGAGTTTTCTTTTATACTGGAAAGAATAAATAGTCCCGTAGTATTCATGTCGATTAGTAACTAACTATTGGCATAGTAATAACATTAAGATGAAGTTACTGTAGAAAATAAGACAAACGTCATGAAAATGAGCTTGATTATTTTTCTATGGTAAAAATTGCAGTGGAAAAATATATTACAATGTATAGGGACACAAAAAAAGATGTCTAAATATGTATGTAATCATTTACTATATTTCTTAGCCTGTCCGAGCCGGGGCTTAATACCCGGCCATGAACGGCGTAAATTCAACTACCGCCAAAGTAAAACGCAATGCGTTCAGTGTACGACCGAATAAGTTGGATACCGAATTCATTGTTGTGATTTTATCGAAATTAGGTAAACCTCCACATTGTTGTCTGCATTATGTTCCTTCAAAATAGTACTCGGTAATAATTTTAAAAATATCATTAAAGTGAGTTGTTTTGCTTTTGCTATGCTTGTGGCTTGCTTGTAAAATAATATACTCAAACATAGGGGATCTACTGTTTACCGCGGGCTCCGAACCGTTGTTAAGCAGCGAACGCACTCTTGCAGAAATATCTTGATGGTTTGTTATTACCTTCCAAGAGGAAAGTGTGATGTATAAATCCGCTATTCCTGGTGCTTGGATCGCATCTACATCTTCTACTCTTCATACTCTACTATTTTTAGTTAGAATAGAACACCATCTATATTTGTACATATCTGGATACAATACTAATTACTCTATATTTCCTTAAAGTTGAAAATTTAACTTTCGCTCATAACTACGTTTGCCTCGTTTTTCAAACACTGTGTAGTAACCCAAATGGCATAGATAAAAACATTTTCCTGATAACCCTGGACTACAGGATATATCACCAAAAATAAATATCTAATAACTACAGTGTTGTCTGAAAATATGAACCAGAATCTTATTTTACTGCCAAATATGTAAAAATATACATAGGTATACAGAGCGTTGCATTTAAAACAAATATAAGGTGTCATTTTCTGCGAAACGGGAAACGGTTTCGTTGACATCCGGTATATCACTGAATAGATTAGTTAGAATGATATTATTAGTAATGAATTTTTAAGTAATGGCGGTGTAGAACGAATATCTACAATTATTGTATATCTATAAAGTTTTACAGTGTAATAGTCATTCTCAGGAGATTATTATTATTAGCATATTGTATGACGGTATACAAAAACTTTATACAGGGTGATTTTAAACATGTTACTGAAATACGATGCTTCAACATTTTTTTCCATTATTTCACTAAGATGTAAATAACTTTGGCGTTTATTATTCCATTTTGATAAACTCCGTTGCTTTGGAAAGCTAATAGTCCAAGCTTAATTTCCAGTTAAGAAAATGTTACAATTGAATATGAAACATGGATGAAATCTAAATCAGAAGTGAAAAGTTGGCCTAAAAAAGTGTAAATTAGGGTATACCTTGGGAACGAGATTGCTAACCTAATTTTTTTTAATAGTTGCTGAACTAATGTTTTCTTTTCCATAACATAAATCTTTACAATATTTTTCGAAAATTTAATAATTAATGAGTTATCTAAGATAGTTTCGAACAAAAATAATAAATATGCCTTTCAATTGTGCAATTTTATTGACTGAACATTAAGCTTGGACTGTTAGCTTTCCAAAATAACGGAGTTTATCAAAATGGAATAGCAGACGCGAAAGTTATTTACATTATAGTGAATTAGTGGGAAAAAATTTGATGTCCAATATCTCCGTAACAGAGATGAATGTTAAACATGTTACTGAGATAGGATAACTGAAATAACTTTTTTGTTTTCTTCCAATTCTTATAAACTCTGTTGCTGATAGTCCAAGCTTAATTTCCAGTTAAGAAAATTGTACAATTGAATGTGAAACATGGATGAAATCTAAATCAGAACTGAAGAGTTGGTTTAAGAAAGTGTAAATTACGATATATCTTTGAAGCGAGATTATTAACGTAAGTTTTTTTGACAGTTTCTGAACCAGTATTCTGTTTTCCTAAAAACATATCTGTCCAATATTTTTCGAAAATTTAATATTTTAAGAGTTGTCTAAGATAGCTTCGAACAAAAATAATAAATACGCCTGGTTGCCCAATTTATAAACATAAACACAAGTTTTTGCTTCTGAGTCAGATTTTATTCACTTTTCACTATCAATTGCACATTTTTTTTGACTGGATATTAAGTTTGGAGGGTTAACTGTCCAAAATAACGAAGTTTATCAAAATGGAATAAGAAACGCAAAAGTTATTTACTTTTTAAGGAATTGATGAAAACTCTTTGAAGCCCCATAGCTCCGCAAAGGTGATGAATTTTAGTAAAATTTACAAGGTGATTTAGGGGTTTAATAACTTCACCCACACGGGGTTAAAGTTTTTCGCACATGTATATAATCACCCTTTCCTTTCTTTGTGTTCTATTAGGCAAGAGGCGATTTATATTACATTAGCTTAAATTGTAAATCATACTTGTTATTCATTGATTAATAATTTAATTTCGAGCAGAAAGTTCTAAATATTTGATGATTAATTTGGATTGGTAGTTTGCTATCAGCATTAATTTGTTAATTTGTTTATCTACAAATATTTCAATGTATTTATCCATCTGCCACTTTATGATATCTGAACGGGAACTTAATACAAATTTTGAATTTATGGTAATTTAAAATTATTTCCGCTTCTAAAAGTCAGATTAAATAGTAGATTAGTAATGTGTATTAATAAATAGATACAATTAGTGCTAATTTCTGCTACACAACCTCTACAACATCTGATATTTTCGTTAATTAAGTACTTATGGGAAACACTTTTCTTCTTATTATTCCTAAACTATTGATTTTCCCATGATTTTTTTACCTTATTACAATCTTATATATGTTGCCCATTTATTAAAAACAGACAATAGAAAATGGCTGTTTTAGTTAATTTTAAGCAATTAATTAATCAAAATAATTGGAGCCATCTTAGATTCATATTCTGCAGCACATAGTAACCCATACGACGATGTAGGAGTCACAGAGAAATTACATTAATAAATAATGTATTTATTTATCCACATTTTATAGATGAAAAAATTAGTGGTGCTGGGAAATATTAAGTTTCTGAATTATTAATAAATCTTTAATTAAATCAAATTACGGCTTCAAACAGAAGAAATAGGTTTATTTCTGATTGTGTCATTATTTATAACTGATTTAAATATTTGTTTAAACACACATAAGTATCAGTAGAGAGGGCAGGATCTGACATAAAAAGATTATTTATATATTTTGTTTCTTATTTTACAATTCATTTTTAAGGATCGAATTAACAATATTTGAGAATAGAAGTTCTATTTTCAACATTTTTTCTTCTTTAGTCCTTAAACTTCAGCACTTCCAGCAGTAGGTATTTCCAATTACAACTGATTTTAATAGATTGTGACTACTTAAATAACAACCACACATTCCCATGCAAACATAATTAATTCTTCAACGCTAAATAATAAGAGAAGAGTAGGTATAGATAAGAAAACCTTAATTAAACTTTTTACCTATCCCTTCTAAAGAACTACACGTACTTCTTTACCACTTTTACTTGTGGTAAAATTTGTTTAACTAGGGGTATACGAGGTGTGTTCAATTGAAACCCATCTTTGCTTTATAAAAAATTTATTCGACAATGTAATTACTAAAAACTACCGTCACAGTTAAGGCACCTATCACAATGTTTTACTAACCGACGTACACCCTGCTCATAGAATTCTTCTGGCTACAGACTGAAGAAGTCTTCCACAGCTATTTGTACTTCTGCGTCAAAATCAAAATGCCGGCATTTTAATGCCTTTTTCAACGATCCAAAAATATTGAAATCGCAAGGCTATAGATCCGGGCTATAGGGTGGATGCTCTAAAAACCTCCATTTCTTTCGTTGAAAATTTTCTTTTACCACATTAGCAACATGATGCCTAGCATTGTCATGCGCGTAAGTTGTCCTGGAAGTTTCCGTCTTATTTGCTTGATGAAGCTTGTTCAACGTTTCATTGTACAAATTTGCACTGGCATTTACTTCAGCTTCCTTAAAATCTATCAACAAGGGTGCTTCATGGTCTAAAAAAAATGTTAACATCACCTTGCCTGCAGAAGGTTGTGTTTTAAAGTTCTTTGATGGTGGTGAACTTAAATGTTTCCAGTTCATCGACGATAACTTACTGGATGGCTCGTAGTAATGACACCAAGTTTCGTCACCAGCAACTATTGACAGAATAAATTCATCACCATTTTGGCTATAGTCTGTGAGGCGTTGCAAAGATAAACCTATTCGCAAGCATTTTTGTTCGTTAGACAAGACACGAGGAATCCATTGCCAACAAACTTTGTTGTAACCCGGATTACAAACAATACTATAGACAGATCCTACACTCGCACCAACAATTTCTGAAATATCTCGAATTGAAATTCAACGATTTTCTCTAATGAGGCCTTCCACACATGCCATATTGTTTTCTCTTAATGCAGTACATCGTGCATCTGGTCGCGGCTCATCCATAGTCCCCTCTTTTCCATTCTTAAATTTTCGGCACCATTCCTTCACAGTTGGTTACGCAGTATATGCATTTCGATACACTGCTTGCATTCACGTATGAATCTGCAATGGCTGCACAGCTTTAGCGCATAAAAATAGAAGGATTGCACGCTGATCAAACTTGGACGTAGTTTCGACAACAAAAAGCGAAGTTTTAAAAGTCAGAATCGAATTCAAACCGCAGAAACTTATTAGTGTGTTCCTTTTACAAACACTACTAACATTAACAAACTTCATTTGAATGATTGCATTTGTTTTCAAGGCTTAGTTGATCAAACATGAATTTCAGTTGAACAAGCCTCATATAATAGTAACTCTTACAGCCTTATTTATGTACAATACCATTCCTCAGCTGTATCAGAATGCTTACAAAGGGAACAAAACTGGGATATTTCATTTGGGTTAACCACCTCAACAACTTAACATCATTTCTAGCGTAAGAAGTTATAAAATAAGGTAATAGATTAAACGCGAAGATAGGTCTAGAACTTCCCATGGAATTTTTCTGACAATTACCATATTTATTAATACATTAAATAAGTAAAAACAGGTATACACGGAAAAGCTTTATCTATTTTCTATAATGCCACGTAAGAAACAGGAACTGATTAAGCATTAACTTTGTAGCGTTAATGACTAATTACTGTAGCGTTTAGTCATCTAGAACTGCAAATGTTCTATCTACCATTTAATAATTTCCGAACGTACCAAACCTACACAACAAACTTGCAAAAAAATCATTTCGAGTAAATTTTAAGAACAGTAAACCCTTTATTGTTTAAAGAATATAGCGGTACCAAACACACCAATAAATCAAATTTTTGCTGCACTTCTCGCCAATTTCGGTTCACTTTACAAGCGCCGACAATATGATTGTTCTCAGATGTAGGTATAAATATGCACATACCATACCTCAAGTTGCCTACCGCATATCGCCAAGCAGCACTTTCATCAAAGCTTTTGCGCGTCTGTTGACAGATTGATTGTTTGCAACGACCGCCAATCAGTGTGTAACAATGCCGTAAAACAGAAATGTGATTTATTAAAATGGGTTTAGTTGCAAAATTCAATTACATGACAATTAATGATTTTAAAGACCGCGAGACGTATTCTATTTAACTGCAATTCTGCATTGCCTCTACCGACTGTAAGTAATATAATAACTGAGCTCTGCAGGGCTATCAGGATTTTAATAGCGGTCTATAATAATAATGAAATAATTCTTTTGTTCCTTAATACGGACCTGCGAAAATATTTACGAAGTCGGCAAGCGTTGCTGAGCGCGCCTTAACTAATTCGTAATGAACACCAGCGGCAGCGTACCTTGGAATCAATTAGTGCAACAGTTTAACAGATAATTCACCATCTAAGTCGGCCATAGCAGAACTCCAATACTCCTCAGGCTCACACATGCACATCCATCACTGAACACCAGCATTAACTATAATTTGTTATAATTTAAGCTCGAACCCAGCATTTAATTATTACTAATTAGCAAAAACTGGGAACAAAAAGAAGAGGTACGTGTTGGAACCTTTTCCTTTTGCAAACACTAACTATTAAATTGTCTACAGCAAACGTACTCGTGGGATTTAATTGGTTACTGCATGTTCTGTTGGAATTTGAGGAAATTATTAAAATTCTAATTAAGTACTAGTAAATAAGCACAAACGTGCAGATAATTGTGTTTTGTCGCGGGAAATAAGGGATTATTCCTAAATTTTCTTAATTTAATGCAAACTAAAATGAAAAAACATGGTTTGAACTGACTCTTTCAAATTTTAATACGAACTATCCTAATAATCGCATGAAGAACTTCGTTTTCTTATAGTTTCTTTTTAACAAAGGTAATGTTCCTCTACATTTTGGTAAAAATTTAGTGGTCCTAAATTATTCCCGTGTCTTATTTAAAGTCTCTTAGAAACTATAATAAATATATGTATATGGAATAATTTTATAATTCAGAAAATTATAAAATAATTGTGTATGGTACAAGGCTAAGCATTATTCACTTTGGAGCGTTTTATCTCTTACGAGACATGGTGACCTCCTCTCCTATGTCTGTATAGCGCGTTTTAAAGCGTTACAGACATATGGAACCTACAGCTTAAGGTGGGCTCCGAACCACAGAAAGTGTAAACACTGCTACTCCAGACAAAGTTTACTAGGCATTAGGAACGTTACAATAAATACTACAATTAACAGACCATAATGCAGCCAGAAATTGTGATGTTTCCATTCATTGTTTCTGTGTACAATGGTAGAACCAATGTTGTTGACACATAATCTACCACCACAATCTCTTTAGCGCACTAGAAAATTTGTGGAATTGACTTCCTATCAGACACTACCAACAACACTATCTTTGATGGCAGGGAACCACTATGTTTCCATTGCTTTAACTGTTTCTGATGTACAATGGTAGAGTCAAGATTCAAGGGTGGTTGGAACATAATCTACTAACACCATCTATTTACACTGCTAGGAAATTGCGGAAGTTGCTATCCTATCAGACTCTACATACACCACTACTATTGGTGGCGGGCAATCATGATGTTTCCACTGCTTTAATTGTTGTAATTTCATTCCGAGAACTTTTCATATATCGCCGGTTACAAAATTACATGGGAGTGTAAGATTTAATGGTACTATCAACAAACAACAAATTTTTCAGTTGGAACTGTCTTTACTTTAAATGTATTTATTTACTAATTCTTAAGATAGACGACCTTACAAAAATATTAAAAAGGCGTAGATTACTACGATATGAAAGAAAGTATGTGGGCTCAAAAGGCAATGCATTTAGATTATACAATGTCAAACCATGAAATAAAAATTGATCATGATATCATCATTATTGCTAAAAATGGCCTACTTCAATGTGATGTTATACATTTGTGTGGTAGCTGTAAAACGATTTCATTACGAAGAGATCAACAAACAGATATGTTTCACTACACCAAAGATATACAACACGAGGCACGGGAATGTGTATCCACTTTTAAATAGTTTGTAGTGCTAGTACCAGAATCACGTATAACACTTTGGTGTAGGTATTATAGCACAGAATTGATGTAGTCGTAGAATGTTATTACTGCGCGCGGCCACATCTGTCAGTTTAAATCTGTATTTCCCCTCGCATTTAAGAAAAATTCTACGTTGGTTGATTACAGAATCGTATATATCTGGCCGGTTTGTGCGATAAATTCGACGAAATACCATGTATTGGCCGAAAAAAAAATTTTGCTAGCCAAATGTTAACACAACCTCACAATTTGAAGAAATCTAAAATACCTTCAAAACCTTGCCATGAATTGTCAAACTCAATGGTACTTAGGTAATCAACAACAGTTTAAGTATAGATAACCAATAGCTACAATAACCTTGCCATGACACAACAGATATACAAGTCGCATGTGGTCGTCGTGGAAGTGTCAATACGACCACCCTTGACGAGATTTGACTCTTGTTAAGCTTTCACAAAGAAAATACAAAAGTTAATAATTTTCAAGAAACAAGAAGAAGCGCACTCTCCGACCAGCCGTACAGTCTCACGCCGCAGCCCTTGCCGAAAAATATAATACCTCCCAGACTGCAATATACCATTCCGAAAGCTGTTGGGTATACTTATGACTTATGAGTGGAAGTGCAACTTTTTATGAACCGAAGAACATTTAGAATTTCTATCTAGGAGACTACGTTTTCTGATATTCTTGTTCCATCTTATATGAAGAACACCTGAAACCTTCAAAAGTAGAATATTATTAGTCTCCCATATAATGATGTTAAAAAGTACCCAGAAAGAAATCACTATACAGAAACTTCACTGTATAGAATTCATGATTAGCTACGAAATTAATCTTATATATTTGATAGTAGGTGACATTTAAGAGATATTTTGTTTAGAAAACTGAATAAGATGTATTAGGTAAATTGTAACAGAATAAATTAAGAATTTACATACAAGTTCAAAATCAAGTTCTTCGTCCTGTTTTAATAGATTTTGACAGTTTCTTACGATTGCCGACACACTGTTAGCGGCAATACTAAATCTGTTTGTTCGGCACCCTTATCGATGTGACTTGTCTGCAATACTCAAACATTTTCGTTTTGGCGTTTTTTAAAGTTGTTCAACATCAATGCTAGAGTAACTGCACATTAAGGGATGTGAATACTAAAGATAATGCTAACAGCAGATTTACAATCTTGTATATTAGTTGTACAAAGGCAATAACAACTTCTATGAAATTTTGACAGATTTTTTTAACCGCTTTTAATCCGACCAAGCACAGATACATTTCTTGGAGAAACGCAAAATAGATATAGTATTTCATAATTCTGTATACCTGGAGCATATGGCAACAATTTGAAAGAGGAACATCACAATATGGAGGCTTTACATCATAATGTATTTTTAAGTGTAATTGAGTCGGAAGGTTAATATTCTATCAAGAATATCATTATACAGAAAAATCATTAATAAAAGGGGGTTCACTATATGAGAGTTCGAGTATATTTTTAGATTATGAAATTTTGAGTGAAGATAGCGGATGGATCGTCAAACTCCATTGTGTGGATAAATGAATTCTAGATTTTGATTTGATCACTCTAGCTCAAACTACTTTAGCGTAGTTACTGTTAGTCTGTTTTTCTTCCAAAATGTTCAGAGGTTATTGCTTTTCAGATATATTAATCAAACACGCTGTACAAATAATATACAGTTCTGTTATTATAAATAAAATTAACCCACCGCAATTCTTTCTGTTGTTAAATTAATCACTACGTTCGTTTTAAAGTCCGCAGTTTTATCAGGTTATAAATTTAACATTACCAGATTTTAAATATTCTGTTCAATATTTTTGGGTGTTAGAGAATTGTCTTCTAGAGTTTGCTATGTTTCAATATAAGATCAGCAAACAAACGCAGGATTCGAACATTCCTAGAAATATACGAAAAGAAACTGGAGCAGCACACAAATTATATAGTTGCCAAGTTGTTTTATAACTAGCAAACCCATAAAATATTAGAAACTTGCGTTGTCCATTAAAAAATGATTTATGAGTTTCCAAAAGTTTTCTGTTCGTTTTCTTTTCGATTTTGCTTGTTGATAACTTGCATAATTCTGTGCTGGTAACTAGACCGATTTTAGAAATTGGCGATAGGTTTGTTGGTTATTTAAGATATTCTACGTAATATTAAGTGTCGCTAACTAAAAAAATATACAGAATTTCTTAACATTTTGAGAACAATGTAGACTATAAGTTCTATAACTTCACCTTTATCTTTTTTAAACCACTCTCTACTCCCACTTCGGTAGTTCTTTAAATCGTTTTGACATCTACAGCAAGACTAGACGTTAATCTACACATTAACGTCCTTTAGAAATGATAATAGTCTTAAACAATGCCTCGAAACTTTAGTTTTAGCTGTCAAGGATATCTCCTAATGGCGCAGATACAATGTTGAAAACGGCCAATGTAAACGGCAAGAAATACTTTTTTTCGTAAACACTTAATTAACTATATTTAGAAAATAACCAAATTCTATAAGCTCAGTTCTATAATAATTCAACAATCTTTTTTATTATGACAGAAGTAAATTCTGACTCATATCTAATTTTTGGTTTCCATGAAAAACATAATTACTATTTGCGAAATTCAAAGAGCAATGGTATAATAAAATTAATTGCATAAAATTGGAAATTTAAATAGGCTATGAACACTCTTTAAATTAAAAATTATCTTTAAATGTACTGTGGAGAATGAGGAAGCTTAAAAACAGGTATATTGAATCAATTATTCAAAGTATTAACATCAACAGGTGTTATTTTATGTTGTATACAGGCTGTCAATTTAAAAATGTAAAATGTGATATATCTCTAGTAGTAAAAAAGACTTTTTTAGAAAACTTTTCCACACCGTGGAGGGGAAATCATAATAACTCAGAATGTAAGCTTCCCCAGGCAATAGATACCCAAAAAAGATTTCAAATTCTAAGATTCACTTTGTGGTAGGTACCTAATTGAAACGATCTTACAAAATGCTATTTAGTAGTAGCAACATTTTTCTTCTCCCCCGACTCGCTTCGAAAAATTAAATAGTAAAATCAGAAGATCCTGAACCAATTATTGTAATTAAAATTTAAAAATATTAAAATAAGTGTTCAAAATTAGTTCTATTATTTTCTGGGCAATAGTAAAGTCTATTCTCAAATTCTTTCCGAACATTTTGGAAGGTTTGTCATAGACTAGCTCGGCACTCCTAAACTATTCG
>JABXWE010044703.1:0-22826 GCA_014611495.1 Limonius californicus | reverse complement strand
ATCAATCATCCAAGGTCAGCAAACACTAAAGAAAAAGTATTTTCTACGATTGTAATCTATACAATTATGTTAGTATTGTGGATAGAATCGAATCACCTTACTGAATGACATTGACCCAAATGTGATTTTGATATGTGGAGGAGAACTTTGCAAAGAACTTTTGCACAATATCGTGCATCAAGTTGTGGAAGGTCTCCGACTCTGGGCTAAAGTTTGATAGAACTACATACATTTGAAGGTGAATTATTATTTAACAATATTTAACTTGTTTTTACAAGTCGTTGTGGTTTTAAATTTAAAAATAAAGACTAAATAAAGGCTACGATATTTAAATGTGCAACTAATATGTAATAAAGCATGCAGTTTTTATTTTGACGAAATGTTGTCTGAAAGGTAATTACTCCAATTTCAAAGTTTACTTTGACTTGTTTACCTTTATAATTTCCTTTTCATAATTTATTGTAACTCGGCGGCTTTTCCCTTTGTTTATATAGACCAACTATTAGCCTTGATTCTTGTCATAATGGACCCATTGAACTGTTTATCTTTTGTACGTTGTTATATTATTCTACACTACACACGTTATCAGTCGTCCTTAACTCCATCTACAGTACAGTCTTTCAATTCAAAATATCCAACTAAAAAGATCAGAGACTGGTTTACATAACAACACCTAAGAGTCTACTGTCACTTTTAACGCATTTCTATAAGTGTTTTTCAACAAATTTGGCATATCGAGTGTTATTTTAATTTTTCACTGGTTAATTAACAAGCAGATTGAGTTAAGTTCTGCATATAAAGTTTCAACTATATTTTCTTGATCGAACAGAGAAGCGTTCATGTCCCATTTTCAAGCACATTTTAAAGAATCGATAAGACCACTAACGGTTAAAAGTTATATATAATATTCTTGTAAATTTCTTTCTCTACCTACCTACGACAAGAAATTGTACAATAGCGACGACATTGAGGTGTTCGTCCCCTGTCATCGACTGATGAATAATGAATAACTTTCAGCACAAATCAATAATTATTGTATTATAGAAAAAGGTCGTTATACTCACCCCGCCGCACATTTGGGCAGCGTAATGTAGAGGGTAGCCACCGTGCACGTCGGGTGTTGACACTGGAGCCCCCGCTGCCAAAACGGCTCGCAACGCCACTGTCTCACCGCAAACTGCAATTCACAAAAGTAGGTTACTGCGATTTGAATAACTCTCCGAAGTATGCGTGATAAAAGTTATCCAGTTAACAGGTTTTCAATTTCATAGTGAAACATCGCGAAGTTGCTAGTTTTAATATCTGAAACGGAAATGATACCGAGTTTCGCTATTTGCTTTGCTAGAATTTCATATACCTACGTAATAATGGTTAAAGCATTCAGAAATATAAATTAATTTACAAACGATTTCGATATAAAGAAAAAAGATTTTCTAAATGTATAACTACGTGCATACATCTACTGTAATAGTTTTGTACGAGGCTTGTTCAACTGAACCCCACCTTTCATCAACTTGTGTTTTTTAAGCAACACATTCATAAGTTTCTGGCGTGCAGCCGTTGCAAATTCATATGCGAATGCAGGCAGTGTATGGAAATGCATGTATTGAGTACCCAACTGTGAAGGAATAGTGCCGAAAATTTAAGAATGGAAAAGAGGGTACTATGGATGAGCCGCGACCAGGTGCATGGTGAACTGCATTACCTGAAAACATAATCGCATGTGTGGAAGGCCTTATTAGAGAAAATCATCGAATTTCAATTGGAGAAATTTCAGAAATTGCTAGTGCGAGCGTAAGAAATGGAAGGTTTTAGAGCATCCACCCTATAGCCCGGATCTATCGCCTTGCGATATCCATATTTTTGGCCCGCTGAAAAAGGTCGGCATTTTGAGTCTGAAGCAGAAGTACAGATAGCTGTGGAAGACTTCTTCAATCAGCAGCCACAAGAATTCTATGAGCAGGGTATACGTCGGTTAGTAAAACAGTGGGATAGTGCCTTAACTGTGACGGTAATTATTTGTAATTAAATTGTTGAATACATTTTTTTATAAAGCCAAGATGGGTTTCAATTGAACACACCTAGTAATTTAATAATATATGACACTGACGTTTTTCTCTCTGCTTCGAGAGGACTAGGTAGATAGTTTGGGAAAACCTTTCTAATGTTAAAAAGCAAACCATAATTGGTGTAATAGTACCTCAGAAAGAATACAAATGTTTATATTATAGCCTTTTGGTTGATTTCATACATGAGCTAATGTACTGGAGCATTATCATGTCACTAAATCTTAATTTTATTGCATTTTTCATACTGATAATAAAATTAACATTTTTTTGCAGTCAACTGGCTTATTTGCTAAGCGATAAAAACGTTTGAATGTTCCACTTTTCTTGGTAATAGTAAGTTTATGGCGTCTGGGCCTTTTGTCTGTTGATACAGTTACCTACAACTTTTGTCGCTGTTAATAGATACCGATAATCATGTCTATTTATGGAACTGTTACATTAGAATTGTTATATTTAGATTAAACAATTTATAAACGAAATATGAACTTATTTAAATTATTGTTAGATATCGTTCTTGATGTATATCCTTTATATGATGCCAGTTGTCATTAGCGTCTCCAGTACTAAATATTCTACTCTTAGATACAGGTATTTCTGGGTATTACATTTAAAATGTTGCTGATATCGTTGAAACTTGAAAATATGTCACGGTATTTCTTTGAATTCCATGCGAGTTTCGTTCTTTTTCCCATCTTAATTGTTAAAGAGTGCTCCATCAAAGTAAGTTTTTATCCCCAAGTACACGTATGCATCAAAAACTTTACTTAGATATCTTTAAACTAAATCCGAGTAATATCTTTTAGGTTTTCCATAATAATTGTTTGTCGGGTAGGACAATAACCAATAGAATAACATGCCCTCCCAATGTTTACAAGTATATGGTTATAAGACTAACAAAAAGAAAACCATCGTTAAAAATGTAAAAAATTAATGGCAAGTTTCATGTTGGGAGTATTCTAATGAACACCGAATGGGTGAACTAGCAATAACTCTAGAGTTAATAAGAAGATATATCGCAAGTGAGGTACAGTCGTCGGATTACCCTTTCAATGTGATGTCATAATTGGTTGACCTTGTTTTACTTTAGTAAACCAGAAAAAAATTTAAAGAAAAGGTTGTATCATTATTATTTTTTAAGTTAATTCTGTCAAAGTCACAAATATGACATAATTTTGAATATTGATCTGTTCTGTTTCGTGTTTTCTGTGTTTATTACCTACATCGTGAATATCTTGTTTATGTTATTTGTTTAAATTTCGTGTTTAATATCTATAAAGTTTCGTTCTAAAATGCCGAGATATAACGAACAGTCCCAAGAGTTGATTTTCAATATTTTGCAATTTTTTGAAGAGATCGAAAAATTACAAGGATGTGTAAGAATTAATTTCACCTACAAATGTGTCAGGAGGTACAATTTATAACCTGAAATGTTATCAAAACAGGTAATGTTTATGAACAAAATGTCGCTGAAAATTATAGCGGTAGAAACGCTGTATCGAAGAACTCCATAAAATATTTTCTACTGCGGCATTATACAAATGGTGTATAGAAATTAGTTTCAAATGGCAAAAGTCAAGCAATAAGTTTAATCTAATGGAAGAACCTAACCTTAGCTTAAGAGGACCGCATTTCTTAGCGAATATGTGAAAAACCAGAAACTAGTGACTTGCTGTGCCCAGTATTTCGGAATTAAATTTGGATTTTCAGCAAAGAATCGCACAGAAATAGTTGGCAAGACGGCATTTTGGCAACAACTTCGTACAAATCTGGAGACAGATACATAGTTCTTCATGCAGGTGGTAGCGAGGATTTGTAAAAGACACATCATTAATTTTCAAATGTGGGACAAGTAAAGGTGATTATCATGACAACATGAACATGGAGAATTTTGAACAATGGTTTAAAACTCAATTGATACCAAATCTTACAAAACCTTCATTAATAGTTATGGACAACGCTAGCTGTTACAATACCGTTGAAGAGGAAATACCTACAAAATCCTAGTCTAAGAGAAAATTAATTTTTGGTTAATAAGCAAAAATATAGACTATCCCGCAAAAAGCAACGAAATTTGAAATATTGCAGTTCTTCGACGAACGACAAAAACCTATCACCTATGTATGTATGTCAAGCAATTTCGTCATATACGAGCCCTAACAACTATATATTGGGACAAAATAAAATACATATATAGGTCAGGTATTTGACAGTTTATTTGTTTTCCTAATAATTTTTTTAATTTAATACTAAGTAACTATTTAATTAACAACAATTGGGGCTAATCAGCAACATAAAAAACAAAATATTTATTCTATCATCGCTAATTAACAAGAAAAATGTTCACATTGCGTGGCAACTAAATATTGGGACATTAGCACGTTTTTTTTTCTAAAATGAAGTAACATCACCCTTAGATTTTATGACCGCTCGAATTCAGTTGCACGTTGACTCAACTAAGGGATCTGCACTCTTCAGGAGTAAACCCATTCCAAATTTGCACTATTTTGGCTCTAAGTTCCGGTAATGTCCATTGTGGCTTGTTCCTCAATGTTTGTTTCATTTTAAGCCACACTGTTTCAGTGACATTGAGGTCAGGACTGTTGGAAGGCCAAGAAAGAACATTTACTTTGTGGTCGCCAAACCACTTTTTTCTGGTTTTGGCCGTATGACAGGGCGCTCCATCCTGCTGAAAAATGTAATTTTCGCCAACATTTAACTTCGCGATACTTGGTAGCAGATTGTTTACCAATATTTGTTGATATTTCGTGGCGTTCACAGTACCATCAATAAATTCAAAGCATCCTAATCCTGAAGTTGCCACGCAGCCCCAAATCATCACTCCTGTAGGAAATTTACCGTACCTTTTAGGCAATCCTTTTGGAAAGCCTCATGTTTAGTACGAATCACGCGTTTGCGGTGATCACCGACACATACGGCGAATTTTGATTTGTCACTGAAAATTACTCTGAACGAATCTTCTAACGACCAAGATAGTTTAGATTTTGCCCATGCAAGCCTGGTTTTCTTCTGTTTTTTCGTCAACAGTGGCTTTTCCTTTGCCTATAAGGAAACAATTTTGTTTAAAATTACACTTTTAAATTGTTACTTGTAATTCAACCTTATAAAACTTGAGTCCACTTTTATGAATCCACCGGCGACAGCATTCCCTTGACAGATTTAATCCAGTTTCGTGATTCCATTCAGTCGTAATTTGCCTTAAAGTATTTCTTCAGCCTTTTTTCAATAGTTTTACTAATTGTCTCTTATTCCTGTCAGAAACTATTTTTGGACAACCCGGACTTTTACGTTTTTTATCTAAGATATTTCCCGTTTCTCCATAATGCTTAATTATATTCCACACTGTAGTTTTAGGAATATTAAGTTCATCCGCCACTTCACGTACTGTGTTATTGCGGCAATACTTTTTAAGCACTAACTCACGAATTTTTGAACTTGTAGTGATACCACACGCCATTTTGTTCAATAAACGCAGCGATTCACTCAATACGATAAGAAAAGTATTGCCGATTAAACTGACGTTTCGTTCTCGATTAATTTCGCAGCCTACTTGTCTCATCTTCTTTTATTTTTAACAGTTACTTTGTACTGTCCCAATATTTAGTTGCCACACAATATGAACATTTTTCTTGTTAATTAGAGCCGATAGAATAAGTATTTTGTTTTTTTGTGTTGCTGATTGGCCCCAATTGTTGTTAATTAACTAGTTACTTAGTATTAAATTAAAAAAATTATTAGAAAAACAAATAAACTGTAAAATACCTGAATTATATATGTGTTTTATTTTGTCCCAATATATAGTTGTTAGGGCTCGTAATATTACGGCTTCCGTCGTACCATTTCCAGTACAAAACAATTAAAATGGTATTGTCAGGCTGTAAACGAAAATATGATAAAAAAATTGGTGAAACCAGGTCGTCGCTGGAAGATGTTATAACAACTTAGAGCAGAGTCCTTGCAGGAGTAGGAAAAGAGAATTGGGATGCATATATTAATAAAGTAGAAAAAGTTATTGATTTGACATGCATTGTTATATTTTTGATATTCAATTCTTCATTATTACCATTGAAAGCCCTGAAAGTTCTGATGAAGAATTTGAAGATGGAATATATTGAGTTATTAATAGATAATTCTTTCAGTGCACTTGCCTTACTTTGGAATGTAATAATCACATGATTATCATTGTTATTGCTTATTGTTAAAAACAAAATAGAAATTCGAAAGCAAATATTTACTAAATAGCACTTACATATTGACTAGTATACATTGTGCTCCAAATATTATTTTAGTTAATGTTTATTTGTTATATGCTGTTGTTATACCTGTCAGAAATACGTACACAGAAATGAAAACATCTTTGCTTAGTGTTTTAATGTATTGATGATCAATTTTTGAGAACTGTTTATTTATTTATTATGAGGAATGTTATGCTGAATGGCAATTCTGGACAAGTTCAACCTCAGTAGAATAGAATAATCCTTCTCTGTAGCAATTAGACACCTAGAAACAGTGATGTCACACGTTTACAGATGTAATAAAAAACATATGTAAATATCAGCAACTATGGCGTCTCTTTAAAAGGGTAATCGGACGACTATACCTTATTAAAACCGTTGTCAATATATGGAGGGAAAGCTAACCGATTAGAGACCAAAAAAGGAAAACATTGCTGCATACCTAGAACTAGAGTTGAGCATGCTGTGGTTGTCACAGTGAACAAATCCTTGACTTCATAACAGGGTGTGATACCATAGAAACTACAGGAAGCTGTTGCAGCATCATCGTTCGCATTGATTGAGGCTTTTATCACGTAGCAGCCAACATACTCCGCTTTAATACATTTGATATGCTTAATAGATTCCTCGGTGCTTCGGCATAGTCTGTGTTACTGTATCTTATACAACCGCTCGGGTTTAAGATAGCTAATCCACAGTTTCATTCAAGATGCGGACGATGTGGTTATATTATGACAAATCTTCAAACAGTTTACTAGCAACTGATAGTTACGGTCACTTTCATGATTTTGTTTGGATGTTGATCACATAACACGGTATAGTGAAGACTCAAAGTTCGGGGAAGTCCTGAATATATGATGGAAAACAACGAACGACTCGCGAAATCGGCAATTATATACGATGATTTTCTGCCGAAAATACATCAGCCACGCTATTTTTCTAACAGTTTTGCTAGATTTTGGAACGTAACCCTCGATTATGCATTGGTTCTTAGTACCGCATAACAGGATTTCGCACTCCACGACATTTTCTACGAACTCAGCTACCATGTTATGCTTTGAATACCTGTATTTACGGATAAAATATTTAGCACTGGAGACGTTAATGACAAATGGCATCCTAAAAAGGATGTATGGTATCTACCAATAATTCAAATATGTTAACATTTCTTCTAAAAATCAAATGTTTAATCTTAATATAATAGATCTAGTGTAACAGCCCGATAAGTGGACAACCTTATCTGTATTTATTAACAGCGACAAAAAAGTTTTGCTAACAAAAGGACACCTTATCTTACAATAAGAACGAAAATGATGAAATGCCTGGGAGCTATTATTACTTCCTGAAGGAAACGGAGGCTATTAACTTTTCCTGCGACTATATTTGAACCATTGGGGTCAGTCTAAATCGATGGGGTTCGTGACGTAACTGGTCATTGCGGTCAAGCTTACCAAGGTTAGGTCAATCGATTGTCTGTCTTATCTACAGATGGGTGATAATGCTGACATGGATGACACCATGAGGTGTTTCTTAAATTATTGGCAGTTGAATGTCAAGGGCAGTGCAAGTAATTTTGTAGCGTTTCGTAGCTCTAATTTCAGGAAAAGTTCTTTTTATACTGTAAGTATTGTTTCAATTAATTAGAAAGGCAGTAGACGGTAATTAGTTTCGATGATACTTTATCAATATTTCAGTCAATTAGAGATTGATTTTGAAGTGAAAGTAGGAAGCAGAATTAGTTAAATCATTAAGAAGGATACTAAAAAGACTAAACTAATGATCAGTTACCTGAGAATCAATTGTACGAAAGTGAAGGTTCTCAGTTGCATGATTATTTCAGTGAAATAAGTTCATTGGACGTCAGTGGTTAATGCTATTACATGTTCATTTACCCTTACGATTTACAACAAATGAGCCGCCTAAATGAACTGGGTGGAAAATTGCGTAATATGAAGAGTAATAAAGCCGCAAAGGAATTGTCTATTACTCTGTGCGGTAACTTTTCTTTCAAAATATTGGTATGGAACATATTAAAAATTCCTACTTTTAAAACTCTAATAGAAGTAATTCGTTCATATTTTCATGAAAATTTGTAATGCTGTTATGCTAATTGAATCGTTCTAGATATAGCATAAAGGTTCCCATAATAACATGTTAACCTATTTGTCTATTAAAACTTAAACATTTTGTAATAATTATGGGCTTCAAGATTCGTGAAAAATCACACACAGAACAATTTAGTTTTTAATCTGAAAAAGAAAGCTTTCAGTCTTAGCTTTGTCTTCTGAAGATTCATGCTGAGCCAGACTCTTTCTTTTGCTTCATTGACGCTGTCTAATAGTAATTATTTATCTTGTTATGTTGATAACATCAGCACGATATATCGGATAGCGTTTATCACTTTACCAATCATTTTAATTCTGTTCTGTCCTCTTCCACCCCTGTCTTACCCCAGATTTAATTGCTAATGTCTTTGTATATTCATTATTTAACTTATGTTTGCGGATGCCGTGTGCCCCCAATACCAGTTCTTGATTATCCGTACATGTTTCTCGTCTAGACTTATTTCTTCCTGTATTTGTGTGAATTATATAAGTATTATGCTGTTAACCGTTTTCTTGATATCAATAAAGCATTTTCCTGCATCTTTCTTTATTTGTATATTCATCATCATCATTAACTTTGGCCACCCAGTCCTTTGTGGACCAGTGCCTCCTTACAAATATTCTTCCATCCATCTTTTTCTAGTTCTCGTCTTTCGCTGGCATATTCCGTGCATTTGTATGTCCTTATTAATCCCAGCGGTATATCTGTTTTTCGGTCCGCCCATGCCTTTATAATATTTTCGGTCTTCTTCTCAGTGATTATCTTCATGAATTGTTGTAATAACAACTGGGGTACGAATTTTTTAGTAGGAGAATTGCAAAGACCGGAAATAGAAAATATCGATTGTTGGTCCAACAAATTGTAACAACAAGCTCGAATATGAATTGCTGTTCTAAGAACAATGATTCCTGGGCGACTCATATCCCGACATGGTGGTGATATTTGGCCATCGAGATCACCTGATTTGACAATCCCACATTCTTACTAATGGGGTTATTTAAAATCTAAGCTGTTTGTAAATCTGTTTTTTCTTAAGTTTCGTCCTACACTCTGCATGTACCGGCAGCTCATAGGAGGTTTGCTCTTACATCAAATAGGCTTGAATATAGATATATGGAAGCAACAATATTAATCATTCGGTTTCAGCTGTATTCTGATTGTTGTAGTGTACGTTAGTTATTTGTCGTATAGTATAGTGTTTTAGAGCTTCAAACCCTAATTCAGGTAGTAATGATGATGGTCATGAAAAATATTTAAACAATGGGATAGGGATGAAACGGATGTATTAGGAGGTATCGAAAAGTATTGATGACTTAGAAGATCTCGAAGTTCAAATGGTAGTGGAAGTAAGAATGAGTTAGTAGTGAACGCCTATGAGGGTAAAGATAGTATACTGTTTTGTATTAATAATGCAGTGAAGGATCGTTATAGTAAAGCAATAAATTCATATAAATCATGAAATAGTATGTATCCATCTAAAACGGAATTAATAACACAAAGATAAACGCTTATATTGGCACGATTAGTGCTATGGAAACTCTTCAAGTAACTGTGGAACCAATTAATTCGCTTCTGATTTCAAATCAAACCTGTTGCTGAACACTTTTTTGGGCTAAAGCGAAACTCAAGTTGTTCATCTTTTATGCAATTTGATAACTTTCAAACAAGGTAGATTCTCAGAAAATATAATAAGCTTTGAACCCCTGAAAAATAATTTTGATAAATTTGTAAAACCTTGCAAGAAAGCTTATTAGCTATGTACACACAGACATCGAGGTTTGTTACATATTTACATAAAAAATAAACCAGACAAGTATGAAATAAAAATTTTGACTTTGGTAGATTGTAATGTCGCTAATATAATTAATTTACAATTATTTATAGGCAAATGGAATAAGCAAATTGAAAATAATCAAGGACAAAGGGTTGTACTTAATTTTATTGGGTCTCTGACAACTGGTCACGGAATAACGACCGACAAAATTTATCCTTCTCTAAATTTAGCACAAAAGTTGTTGGAGCGTAACATTGCTATTTGTGATCCAGGCCAAACATTTTCTACTATTTGAACTGAAGAAACCATTGTATTTTACGAGTTCGCTTTTCAAAACGACGGAATCCTGACATCTTAAGACTTAAAAACAGGAAAATCAGTTGCACTGTTATCTATGGAGCATCATGATCATGCAATATCCGCTATAAACTGGATTACCCATTACAGTAAGCTAAGGGAACAATAAATTTGGTTGGAAAAACTGCAAAACAATATTTCACCCGTAGAATATCAGATCGTCCATCTATGACACTATTTATTCATTCATTAGACATGCCTAGAATAAATAAGAAAGTGGTGGATGCACTGTTGCATCTGTGCAGATTTTTATCAAATTGTTTCACTATTTTTCTAATAACGAGGATGTTCTTTTAATAGAAGTTATGAAATAATAAGTTTCATGCAAATATTTCGGATTTTTTCTTTAAACATTTTAAAAAATTACTACATACTAATTGTAGTGGTTTTAATATAACTTCCTTTAGTAGAATGTTGAATAACAACAATTTTTTTGTGGGCTTTTACCAATCAATAACATCATTAATTTTAACGGGTTGTAAGATTTCCTGATGTGTGTTATTCTTTAGTATTTTTATTAAATGACATCATCCAATGGCAGGTCAGTCGTTGATTAATATTGTTTAGATTTAATATTATCGTCGAGTTATATAGTTGTATATTACAATTTTGGATTATTTAGACCAAAAAAGTTGTATGTATCCTGACCTACTTTTTGATATACACTACACAGTTATATAATATTTGATATATTATATAAGTATTGCTGTCATTTATCATTGCTGGTATTTCGCAGAAAGTTATCCGACAAGACCTGAAGATGACAAATGTGACGTTGCCGAACCGTCGTCAAGACAACCACCCCGGTCCGTCCCAGGACCAAGAACTTGCTACGCGGAAGAATTCCTGGAAGTCAATTACAGCATACAACACCCGGGGAAATCTCAAAACCAACATATGAGGGGTGAATCAAAATGCACGCCGGTTTTAATATATCAAAAAAGGAACTTTATTTTTAAAAAACACATTTACAAAGGACATAAAACTGTGAATCAAACCTTCCCAATTCAGGTATGGAAAATTACATCGGGCATCTGGCCCGCTCTACTTTGCTGGCATGCCAAAACACTCTTCCTGAAATTGTTGATTACTGCTTCATAAATTTTCGCCGATAACTCGTCGAATTTCTTCCTTTAACTCGCGGATGTTTCGGGGGGTATTGACGTAAACCAATGGTTTGACACAACCACAAAGAAAAAAATCGCACGTGGTTACATCACACGACCTTGGTGGCCATTGCTGGTCACCACGAAGTGAGATGAGCCGATCTGGGAATTTCTCATGGAGCAACGCAATTGTTTCGCCGGAAATGTGACCCGTGGCGCCGTCTTGCTGAAACCATAACTGCTGAATGTCCATTGCATCGAAATGAGGCTACAAAAAATCTCTTATCATCGTATGGTATCGGTCTCCATTAACTATCACAGCTTGTCCTGCCTCATCTTCAAAAAAATAGCCGATGACACCACCCGCCCAAAATCCACACCAAACCGTCACTCGCTGCGGATGCATTTCCCTGATGAATCGAATGAGGATTTTCTGATCCCCAAATACCGCAATTTTGCTTATTGACTAATCCATTTAAATGGAAGTGTGCCTCGTCGCTGAAGATGATTTTCCTCGCAAAACCGTCGTTCTCCTGTTGTCTTCTCACAACCCAGCCACCAAAATCTGGTCTCTTCTGGTGATCGGGCACTTTCAATTCCTGGGTTAATCGAACTTTATAGGGGTGGTAATGAAGATCGTGCACAAGAATTCGCCGCTATGAAGAATACCCTGTGCCCAATTGATGGGAACGACGTCGAACCGATTTCTGTGGACTAACATTGACACTGTCACGAACCAACGTAATGTTTTCAACAGACCAGTCAGAACGAGGACGCCCAGAATTTTTAATTTTGACTGTTGATTCTGTTTCGTTGAACTTTTTCGTAAGTTTGCATACTGTTGATTAAATCGGTGCGTCATTACGCCCTAGAAATCGCACGAAGTCATCGGACAGTAGCTGCAAAACTGTCTCCGTTTTGATAAAACGTTTTCGCAATTAACACACGTTGCTCAGTTGAAAAGCGTTCCATGATGACACACAGAATGAAATCGGAATGTTAGCAGATGTCAACTTTGTTAATCTGTTTGCCATAATTCAATCCTTTCCTTCTTCTGGGCTACGTTTCTATTCTTTCTGTTTGGTAGAAGTTTGATTGGAAGCAAGACTGCACTTGTACAATAGCAATACGATATCATATTTGAATTGGAACCCTAAATATTGTTTTCTTTTTTATCATCTGTAATTTTTGAAATTTATAGCAGGGTTCTGAAGATGGTACGACACTCACTTCAGACAAGTGTTAAACCCCAGACAAAAACAAACCTTATTGGACAGGTTCTTAGTGAGTCGAAAGAGAGAAAATACCTCAAAAGTCTCCTCTTCCAAACAATAACATCTTTCCATCCTTCCTTTCCACCTGTAGTATGCCATCAGATCTCCACAGTACCTATAGCTAAAGTTTTAAATTGTTCTTTAAATTTAGGGTCTGTAATGGATTAATTCAATTTACATTATTTCTTATGTGAAAAATAGTTACGGTCCTCGTTTACCCTTCTTGAACGGATTACATTCGAAAACCGGTGCGCGGTGGTTATTTTTTGATCCATCCAGATTAAATTCTTGAATACTATGCAGGTCAATGTGTTTAGGTATAATAAATGTGAAGTGAAATCCCATAATAAAGCAGAAACAGAAATTACATGTAAGATACTAATCGTGTTGTCTACACCGCCTGCTTTCTCTTAGATTAGAGGAAAATATCGGTTTTTGTAGTTTAATCAGTTAGATATTCTATTAAAAGCGCATTGAACATTACCAATGCAACTAACGTTTAATCAGTACACTGTTTCCGTATAGCATGCCATTATATTGGTAATTTTAGATTATTACAAGCTGCCTTACATTTGATAACATAGTTGTAGTCATTCCTGAAACCTTTGAAACAAGCAGTATTTTGTATTTAACTGTAGTTGTAATCTACATGAATAAATACGCCGATAAATTTTCATACATGTGACTACTACTATTTGCAATTCAGTAAACTTTAACTGATCTAGACACTAAATTAAAAATAAACTATTGCTTTGATGAAAGTTTTTTCTACTGCTGAAAATGGTTAGTATTAAACGTGATAGTAATCGCTTTGTTCCCACAAACCCCAATACAAAACAATTATGGCAGTGAGATCACTCCCAAAATATATGCAAATACAAGCCCAAGTTATGCACGCTATAAACATTTTGACAGCCTGTAAGCACGGACTTTTAAAAAATCGAGGTCATATTGGTTAACACACGAATGTCAAGTCTGAATATTTAAGAGAAATTTAACACGTGCAAAAACGGTGTTTCATATCGCACAGTTTTTGCATATTAAAAGTGACCTTGAACCGTTATGGGGAAAGCAGTTTGCATGAGTTAGAAATATTAGGTCACAACTGCGGTTCTGTATATAGATTTTGCACTATATTACCATGAAACAGGAATAAACTAAGTGCTGATAACTAGATTAATTAAAATTGATTGATATTACTATTATAATATGGAGGATCCTACAAAACCACAAGAAAGAAATAAACGAATGCCTGCGAATCAACAATATCGAAAAAGAACAATGGGTCCAATACTTTAAAACATTGTACCAAGAACATAGAGAAGATGAAGTACTTAACTGACGAGGTAATAAACATCCCAGAAGATGAAATTAAAAATTCAATAGTTAAACTAACAAACCGAAAATCTCCAGGCCCAGATGAGATTTATAATAAACTACTTAAATATGGCGGAGATACCTTAAATGCATGTATCCACAAATTATTTAATAAAATACTGCATGACGGCACAGTACCCATAGAGTGGAAAGATAGTCTCGCTGTGGGCTGTGCCAATATTCAAGAAGGGGGACAGAAGAAATCCTGGCAGTTTTCGCGGTATCACACTATTAAATTCATCACTAAAATTATTCACATCCATCTTGCACAACTACCTACAGGGTAAAAAACCTATAGCAGAAGAACAACAAGGATTTCGAAAGAACAGAAGTACGCTGGATGCAAAATTCATCCTAAGACAACTCATTGAAAAATCCATAGAATGTAATAAATCTGTGTACTTATGCTTCATAGACTTCACAAAAGCTTTCGACAGAGTTAGAAAAACGGACATTCTGAATATTTTAAATGAAGAAACCATATCATCACAAATAACAAATGTGATAAATAATATAACTCAGACAACACGACAAAGATAATTACTGCAAAAGGAGTCACATAATCCATACATATAAAAACAGGTATACGACAAGGAGATTCTCTCAGTCCCTTTCTTTTCAATCTGATTATGAACAAGTTCATAGAACCACTGAAGAATAGCGAAGACTACGGAATGGGAAATAAAAACATCAATGTACTATGTTATGCAGATAACTAATAGCCAACAATGAAGACAATCTGCAAAGACTACTACACAAGCTCAGTCAAACTGGAAAACTGTATAACATGGAGATTTCGAAGGCAAAAACTAAAGCAATGGTTATATCCAAAGAACCTATAAGGTGTCAGCTAGAACACGAAGGAACAATAATAGAGCAGGTGATGACTGTCGACTATCTAGGAATTGAAGTGTCAAGTACTAGAAATTTAATAAATGAAGCAAGGAAACAAGCGACGAAGGCAGCGTCTTTGTAGATATATAAATCAGTGGTCCGTCCAATTTTAACCTATGCTAACGAAACGCGTGCAGAGACCAAAGCAACAAAACAAAAAATGAGGACAACAGAGATGCGAGTTTTAAGATCAATATTAGGCGTAACACTGCGAGATAGACAGAGAAGCATAGATGTAAGAAGAACATGTAAGGTGGAAGACGTAGTGAAATGGATGGAGGTTAGGAAGAAGGAATGGAACAACCACGTGGAACGAATGGGAGCAGAGATATTAGCAAATATATGCAAAACAAATATACCAACTGGGAGAAGACCCCCAGGATGACCGCCGAGAAGATGGTTAGAAAGCTGGATCTCTTCGTCGGCGGAATAACAGGCCAGACAAACAGGGAGACATCCCTAGTCAAAGGAAGGAGAAGAAGAAGAGTATTATAATTATTACAGAATTATTTACCTCAATTTTTTTTACAATTATTACTGTAGCGCCGTTTTTGTAATGGCTACTCTCACATAAATCGGGAAATCTGTGTAAATTCCTGTATAATATATTTTGATTCTGATCAAACGTATTTTCCGTCCAGAGGTTGGAAAGTAGCGCGCTTAATTTTTTAGTAGCGAAATAGGTAGCTCGTTACTTTTTGTAAAAAGTATTGTGCACGAGCAGCCCACTCCTTTTTTTTGATAGCGCGCTACAAAACTGCTCGCTCTTTTTGATACTACTAAACTTTTCAAAAAAATTAATACAAACGGCAAATTTCCACAGAAATATTCCCAAGTAATTTTCTCGTGAACAAGTAAACGACTTTACCCCTGGCCTCTTTTCCAGGCAAAGCAGATATTTAATAAATACCTGGTGTTAATAAATATTTGGTGGAACCCGCTAATGTTCTTATGATTTAACAAGCATCCCTATGCCTATTTTCTAAATCCCATAATCCCAACGACCAAAGTTTACATAAATATGAATTTTTTCATTGGCCCTAGTTAGAAGCCGGAGAAAGTAGCGGGCTAGAACTTTTAAGTGTATAAGGGCGGGTTCAATTTCGAATTTCCAAAATTTCCAATTTATTCAGTGCAGTGATTAAAGTTCCATGGCCTGTGTATCAGGAGTATTTTACGGTGGTCGAGGCTGACGATAAAAATTATAAAAATCGCTGTAAATTATGTCCTGTAGTCAAGCTATTGTCATGTGGCAAAGCAAGTCCTTGGAATTTGAAAAAACATATTGGGCCTGTTTGTGATGGCGATAATCAGGCCGGACAGCCTTTTCGACAACTGGTGGAAGGTTTACAACCGAAAAAAGTGATGTGTTATCGAACGTTGAAACAAAAATTGGGAAAACTATGGACTGCAACAGAGACCAGTATCGTAAATGAGCTAGGAAAAATAGCTTATGTGTCCACAAATGCAGATTGTTGGTCTACAGCAAAAAAGTAAGCTATTCTCGGTTCATTATGTTGTGTATAATTGATTGATTTTTTTCAAGGAGATTTATAGGTGTTACTCACCATTGGATCGAACCTCATTCATTTAAAAGGAAACATGTAGCACTTGCATGTCGGGATTGAAGGGTACACATACCTATGATGTGATTGCCCAAAATTTGTCTTGAATCTATAACCAGTTCAAAATACGGGACAAAATTACTGGGACTACTACTGATAGTGGAAGCAACTTCTTTAAAGGTTTTAAGTGAATGCTTGATAATTTGCAAATATAGAATAGCTCGCATGCAAAAATATTCAGACATGTTGTATAATTTTTTATTTTTTCGTATTTTACAGAATTTGGAGCCACATCGACTGACAATGAAGAGGGAAACGAGATTCAAGATGGCAACATTGAGTATGTGGAAGTTGGAGAAATGCTATCATCAATCTCTGAAGAAGAAAAAGAATGCCATATCGATTTGCCAACGCACTATCGATGTGCTGCACACACCTTGAATCTTCTCGCTACTACAGACGTTGAAAAAATCAGTAATACTACATACAAAAGAATCTCGAGAACTCCTTTTGCGAAGTGCCAATCCCAAACAAAACAAGTCCACGGTTGCAAGCGATGCTTTAAAAGAGTGTCTAGGGGGTTATTTGAACACGCCGTGTGTTATCCGATAGGGGCTTGGAAAAGTTGAATTCATTTATGGACGGATTGGGATTACCACAAATACACTTCAACGAAAATATATTTCTACGAGAATATGTTGAGGTACATAATAAGATATAATTTACGTATTTTTCTTATATTATTTATACTAATAAAGAAGAAGAATAATAACTCAACACTTAATAATTACGGATATTTAATTTTCAGGTCATGGGAACTGTAACAAAAGGCATCGATGTGCTACAGCAGGAAAATGTCATGTATTTGGGGTATCTGTTGCCTGTACTATACCAAATCAAGGATGATTTAGAAAGAACCATCGAAGATAGCAATTTGCAATACCGTAAACCTCTTGCAGAGTGTTTACTGACAGGAATCCGTAAGAGGTGAGTGTCAACAATATCAAAATATTAAATGACATGAATTGATGATGTTATTATTGTTGTCCCTTTCAGATTTGCTTCTACCTGGGAAAGCAAGGAACATATCATATCTCGTTGTGTTCATCCGAAAATTAAGCTACTATGGGTACCTGTGGAAAAAGAAACATAATTTCGAAGAATGGTAGTTAATGAATTATTGAAAAAAGAGACGGACAAGATTGCAGAGGAAGGCCTTCTATTTCCGGTGCTCCCAAAACTCAGTGATCTGAATGAACATTATTTCAACTTTGATACAGCTCCTAAAGTTGAACACGGCATAGAAGAGATCTTCGATCGATTCCTCAAACACGAAAGTAAAGATTTGTCACTTATGAGGAATGAAGAGTACAGTTTAATTCGCGATTTGTTTCTAAAGTTTAACACTGTCCTCCCCACCAACGCTTCTATCGAACGAATGTTTAGTGCTGCCAATCTTGTTCTCACTGATAAAAGACATGGATTAAGGGACGATAATTTCCAAGTACAATTATTGTTAAAATTAAATTTTCCTTATGTGAACTTTGATTTGTAGATATTAAATAAATACCTATATTTCGAATGAAATTAAATAAGATATGTACTTATACAAGTTATACGTAACAATAAGGAACACAATTTTAATGGTGTCAAGTAGCGAGTAGCGTCAGCCGCTACTTATGAGCAACGCTACTCGATACTCCACTTGCTCAGTAGCGAGCGTTCTATACATTTTTGCCCTAGTAGCGAGTAGTGTAGCGTCGCTATTTTTATAAAGTAGCGTGCCAAACTCTGTTTCCGTCGTAAAGTAGTTATACCTTTGGAGAGTATGTCAATGTTAATTCGAGGCAAGCAAACCAAATCTCTAGAACTACTCGAATGGGCTCTTTCATTAGTATCGAATTTGCATGTTTTAAGAATATGATATTTTTACTTTTTGGGATAACACATTAAAGTTTTACTATTACTCATGCATATAAGAGGATAAGACGACCAAAAAATTTTGTACGTATTTTCTGGGTATATCGATCTATAGACAGCATACTGTTCTAATATATAAAATATAACTAGAACAGTATCATGAAAGAATCCCAAGAAATCCACCGATTACAACATAGAAGGTGTACTCCTAACCAGCTAACGAGAACACATTGAAAGGTGGAGAGAATACTTTGTAGAAATGCTAAATCAAATATTTGAGACACCAAAAGAAGAACAAGAGCAGGAACGAAAAGAAAACATGAAGGAAATAAGAACAAAAGCACCCATGAAACTAAAAGTTAGGCAAGTAATTAAAACTCAGAAAAACGGCAGAATGACATGTATAGACAAAATGTCGTCAAAAATCCTGAAGGAAGAAATAGAAATAACGGTGGACATATTGCACTAACTATGTGTCAAAGCATGGCGAAGTATCACAATAGAAGACTGGTAAAAAGGACGTGTAAATAAAATCCCTACGAAGGAAGAAATTGCCAATTGCAAAATCTACAGAGGTATCATACTGGTTTCAATTACTGGTAAGTCATTCTCCAGGAACAGAATAAGAACGAAGGTGGAAAAACAAGTACGCAGAGAGCAAATATCTTCTTGAAACCGCAACTCATGTATATTAGACTAGATAAATACAGTTCGTATTGTTATAGAATCATGTTCAAAATATGTAAACCTATTATTCGGAGACTTCGAAAAATCCTTTTTAAAAGAGACAAAATATGACCAAATATGAAGTACAATGCAAAATATGAACGATACACGTGCCAAGTAATCTATGAAGGCAACCTGTCAGAACCTATACAAATGCAGATAGGAGTCAAACAAGACTGCGTATTGTCTCCAATAATATTTTTATTCTTGTTCATGACATTCACAAACTAATGAACAAAGTCATAGAAAAAGGAAGAAAAGGAATCAATTGAAATCTCACAAGAAATTGAACACCTAGTCTTTGCTGATGATATCTGCCTCCTATCTTATATCCAGAGTCAAATGCAACAAAGACGTAACAACATAGCTGAAAAAGGAAGAATCTCTGAGTTAAAGATCAACTGCCGACGAAATCTTTTAGAATAAATTAAAATAATGGTGAGGTTTTATGTCCCATGAGGGAGTTTGGTACGCAAGGCGGTCAAAGCCTCCGTATAACCTGGCTCCAACACCCGGTTGTCGCGTTTCAAATTAATGGCACGTGGTGATCTAGTAGGCATCACGCACTAGACAATCGCATTATTACCGCTTTCCATTCGAACGCAAATACCCAATTATTTAAGGAGACTGGTTAAACTGCCCGCCAGGTATCAAGCCGCGAGTTTGAGATCCCGACCGTCCACACCGAAAGCCAGTGCTCTAATCACTGGACCACATCGGCACTAGAATACATTGATAATTCAAAATATTCACAAATTGATTAGCTTTTGTTTTATGTTGTGTTTTATACGCATTTCAATATATGATATGCCATTTTAAAGAGCAATATAAACATTTACAATTGATAGCACACTGGGGCTAGAAATCAAGAAATCAGAGATCAATGCAAAACAGCAGATAAAATCAAATTTGTTAAAAGAAGAAAAACGTATTAGGATAACCATGTAAGTAGAGTGAACAATGACAGAATAAAACGTAAATCCTATAAGAACATGAATTTCTGGAAAACCAATAAAGACATGGGCTGCAGGCTGAATGTCATCAACCAGAAGAACCCCGCAATACAGATAAAGTGTGAATACAAATAGGGCAACAGGTTATGAATATAAATAAAAGAAGAAAAAGTTTTGTAAGGAATTGTCACGCCATTACAACTTATTGCCTATTTTCGATACATTAATGTAAATGCAATTTATAAATTACTTTAAACTCCATGGAATAAAATATAAGACAAAGTGATTGTAATATTCTCATTTGTAATACAAAGAAAATTCAAAATATAGTATCACGAAATCCAAAAAAGCTGATCCCCAGCGGGCTGTGGAATGAAAAGTCACGTCTTTTCTAGACTAAAGGAATGTTTATAATGTCAATTTCAGGTTAGGTTGTGTTAGCTGGAATTAAATAATAATGAAACGTCATTTTTAGGAGCAGAAATCTTGTATTGAGCAACAGTAAAAAAATGAATAAACCTGAACTAATGTAATGATCACAACAAATTTTGAAAATGTCTGCCTTCTTCCTTCTAACATTTCTGAACTCGTCTTCTCATATCTTTAAAAACATTTTCTAATAATTAAGGTGAGTTGTTAATTTCTTGACAGTTTTCTTCAATTGTAAGTTTCAGTTCGTTTAAATCATTAACTGGAGTTTTAAAAATGGTGCTTTTCAAATAGGGCCATAGAAAAAAGTCCAAAACAGTAATATCACAAGAGCGAGGGGGGCAGGGTGTTGCAGTATTCCTACTAATGATTCGGTCATCAAAATATTCGCGTAAAAAATTAATTGTATCTGCAGCTACATGAGCTGTTGCGCCATCCTGTTGCAGAAAACCATCGCATAGCTCATCATCGTGAAGTTCATTTAAGAAAGGTTGAAATAATTCGTTCCTGTACCTTGCTGCAGTTAGCGTGCCTTCGAAAAATATTGGCCCAACTAATCTACGACGACTCACTCCAACCCAGACTCCTATTTTCTGTGGATGAAGGGGAGCTTTAATTGTAACGTGTGGATTTTCGCTACTCCAAATCCACATATTCTGTGAATTAACATGCCCATTAAGGTAAAACCAGGCTTCGTCGGCAAAAAAGGTTAAATTTAACTGCTCATCGTTGAGATTATCCAAAAAACCAACGACAAAACTGAACTCTTTTTGGATAATCCTATTCTAAAAGCTTCTGAACGGAAATAAGTCGGTAAGAATGCAGATGCAAAGCTTGTCTCAATATTCTGTGGCATGTACCGTAACTTAAATCATCAACTTGCTGGCATAAATGTCTAATTGGTGTTTTTGGAGCCTCGTCAATTCGTAGTCTTACAGTTTCAATTAAAGCAGGTTCTTTGGCCTACCAGACCCTTCTTTCCTTCCAACGCTTCCAGTTTCTCGAAAATTGCTGACTAAATTCTTAACCAAAGCGTAAAATTTTCGGTATGTAATAATTTCATTGGGATACCTCTCTCGGAATTCCACAAAACAAGGAGGAATGGAATAGATCCATTCTTCGTCAACTTGAAAGCCGTTCCGAAAGTAAAATTCAATAATGAATGCTCTTTGAAATGTATTAAAAATCATTTTAACAATCTGTCAGATTCGTATCAAAAAAAGATAACTAATTTATCTGACATCATAAACATTCCTTTAGTCTAGTAAAGACGTGACTTTTCATTCCACAGCCCGCTAAGGATCAGCTTTTTTTGGATTTCTTGAAGTATAGTAGTATATAGTAGGAAACGTACAAGTAAGCAGACCATGCGGAAGGAAAAGGGAAACCAGCGCACTATAGTGTTTTTCAGAGTCGCCGTGCAGCATGGAAAAGATGGGGCAATGGTTTTTCTTATGGGACAAAAAATGACATTGTTGCCAGTATTCGTAATCTCTTAACAATAGCACGTCGGGTTTATTTTCTTGAAATGAGGTAGGTGTTCAAAAGTTCTCAAACAAAAATAATATTAACCAACCAAGATAATAATGTTAAGTTCTTAATTTGTTTTGTTATATACAATGAGGAATTTCTCTTTGTAAACTAATGTGATTTTCAAAATGAATCATACACATGGATTTTATGTAATTTATTTTTTCAGTTATATAATAGTGCTTGCATATTATATCAAGCTGGTAATTGTTTTGTTTCTTTTTTACTCTTATAAATATGTAAATAATAAACAATTAATTGCACTTAGCAAAAATTGTACTCTCAGGTTTAATCAAATATAAATGTCTTAGAACCGGTGAACCTGGCATTTAACAATACGCGTCTTTTAGGGGTTACACTAGCATTATCATACTTCAAACCTTCGTGTGAAAGGGATTAAATTTTATGTCTTAAAGGTGCCTCACAAATAAGTTTGACAACCTTGTATTTGTATCTTTTCCATGCTGCACGGCGACTCTAAAACGCTTTATAG
>JABXWE010044702.1:0-11263 GCA_014611495.1 Limonius californicus | reverse complement strand
CTTTGAGCCAGTCGGGCAGAACGACGGAGTTCTGGTTGGCTGTCACCGTTGGGCAAGGACGGATCCGGTGGAGCGTGATCGTGTGATCGATGATGCGTAGGAGTCCTTAGAGGATAAACTACTGGAGTCCAAGCTTTACTGAGTCTAAAACCATCCTCCCTGTTCCAGATGGATGTTATGGTGAATATTCAGGATACTTTTAAGCATCGAGTAGAAAGCCCATAGTGAGGATGACTTGTACTTCTTGTTTAATTCAGCAAAATACACGCGTAACACATATTCAGAAAAAGAAGTGGTTTTTTGCGTTGACTGCCAATCCATAAAATTCTTATATGCGGCATCATACTTTCCCTTTGATTTTGTAGGTAGCAGATTTTCTGTTGTGCCTGCGGCTAACTGTAATATGTTAGGAGGAGTACTGCTACGCGTTTCGACTTCATCAAAAGCACTCGTACTAGTCGTAGTATTCATCTTGTACGCGAAACAAACAGAACTCAAGATAGAAATTCACGAAATGCACAAAATGGCACAAAATTATTAATGTTTGTAAAAACAAATGTCGTCGCTATAGCAGCCTCGCACAACCTACTTGCGCCAAAATAATGCATAATGATTTAATTTTGACGTGACTTTTGACATGACGATTGAATAATATTATTCCATCGAATTGTCAATATTATTCAATTGACAAGAGTAAGAACTATCATTACTTGTCAATATTCTCTTAGTAATCCAGAGATTATCTAATAGTTGTAGATAAAAGCAATTGCTCCATGGTTATTATACAATGGTTTATGAGGTATAAACACTTTCGTCTACATAACTATACAGGTTGGTGGTGGCTACTAGGAACATAGGGCCATGCACGACAGGCATGCGTTTACACTATGCACCTTGATATATTTTTTTAAATAAGGGCGCTGTTAGTTTATTTTGTTGTCTAATCTATTTTTGTTACAATGAATACATACATGAGTATGAGTTGCATGAGAAAATACAGGTTATTAAATGGATCTACAGCGGCAATATAGTACGTCAAGCAAGAGATTTACTTGCAGTTGCTTTTCCAAATAGGCACTACTACAATACACCGAATTGTGCAGAATGTTGAGAAAAAGTATGTTTGTCTTCCAAAAACCACAAAAAAACAACGCCTCAACCTAAAACTGAGGAGCAAGAACTTGGCAAATTAAGAATTTGTGCTGCTGTAGAAGAGAATTCGTGCCAGTCTTCCAGGCAGATTGCTGATCAGGTTAATTTGCACCATACTTCTGTATTAAAAATTTTGAAGCAAAACGGATATCGTTCCTATAAATTGTCAAAAACTCAAGAAATCTATCCCGCCGATCATATAAGGCGAATGCAATTTTGTGAGGACGTAATAGAGAAATCAAATAATAACCTGAATTTTCTAAGGAACGTTGTTTTTACGGACGAATCAACCTTTCCAATAAATGGGCCTTCAATCCTTCAATTGTTCGTTGCTGGTCGCGACATAACCTACGCATAATTTAGTTTCATTTAGTTTCAAACTAAATGTTTGGAGTGGCATGTAGGGCGATAATATTATTGGCGCTTTTTTTTTATCGAAGGAAATCTGAATGGCCAAAAATATCTCAACCTTCCTCAGAGCCAAGTAATTCCAGCTTTGCGTCAAACACCAGGAGTCCAATTTGACGAAATTTGGTTTCAACAGGATGGCTGTCCTGCCCAGAATACATTGGCAGTACGTGAATATTTAAACAATATTTTTCCCAATTGTGTAATTGCAACACATGGTACAGTCTTGTGAGCACCACGATCTCCAGACTTATCTCCTCAAGATTTCTTTCTGTGGGGTTATATTAAATCTAACATTTATGATTTCATAGAAGACATGGCAAGAACATTGAACGAACTGCCAATCAAAATACAAGAAGGGTTAGCTACAGTTACTCCTGAAATGCTTCGTAATATGAGAACTGGATGTTACAGTCGTTTGGGCTACTGTTTGGCAAAAAGAGGAAATTTGTTCGAATTTTTATTATAAAGGATTATGTTGAAATTGTATTCGTTTGAGTGTTACTGAATACTTGTTTTTGTTCAACTTTACTATTTATCCGTTTAATCCACTCCCTGTTTTAAGACTTTGGCAGAGCCTGATTTTTTAATACATTAATTTTCTTGGTACTCCTCTGGTTTATTCTTAGATAGTTAGACTGTTTGTAAAATTATAACACATTTATTACAGTGTCATTGATTACGAGGACCTAAGTTAAATAAAATATATTGGGGCCTTTATTTTCCTAACCATTAACTGACTTGACAGTAGCGTTGTTTTGTTGTTGTTCTTGTTTGTTTATACAGAGCGAGATCTTGGCCATGCGGATCTACATGTACCTGGCATCTCTTAGCACTCATATCATGTGGCTCATTGTACCCTCATACTAAGACAGTAACTGCACTATTACTTTTTAAAAAACAAGGTGCATAGTGTAAAGGCATGCCAGTCGTGCATGTCCATATGTTCCTAGTAGCCGCCACCAATCTGTATAGTAATGTTTGACAATGGTTTTCTTTAATTTAAATCTTCGGAAAAATTGAATACATCCGCAAAATCAAAATGATTACGACGATAAGTCTCCTGTCTGGAATTATAACAATAAAAATTTCCACTTCAATTTGTAAAATTTATCTATTTACTAATTACTACAGCAGAAAAATAGTATTAGTTATATACAAACCTTATTTACATTTACATCCGTTCGAAATATTTAGTATCCCCTCGTACACATTCGTAGCTGCCTTATCCTGCCGATATGGTATTGCCGGCTGCTTCTACTACGCAATAAGTTTAGTCCTATGGAATAAGTAAACTAAACTCTGACGTAGACTATCGGACGATTGAAAGACAGAAAATACCGCAACAAGCAGGATAAACTTGACTGTTAGCTTGACTAGAACTTCATCGGAACATTGAAAGACTAGACCTTAGTAGCCATTTGTGTGTTTCTGCCAGTGTGGGAACCTCTGCAATATCTTTCTATCTTGGTTATGGCTAAAAATGTTATTTGTTGAGGTAGGTAATGCACCTAATACAAGAAAATAAGAAGAAAAGGCTTTTGATTAAGTCGAAAAATTTGTCAATATTATTTTATTGTGGTAAATATGAACTGAAATACGTTTTAGCACATTTTGACACAAAATAACGAAGAATTACTTTTATAGTATATATTTTAAATTTTCATGTCCGTAGGTCCATACATACTCACATTAACGTAGACTTGACATACATACAGAAATACAAGAAAATGCTTATCGCTAGTGAACAGATAAATTACGCAAATAAGGTAAGGGAATTTTTATTTAAGTAATGTCGTGAGCCAAAGAGGTAACTCTATGTTGTATACTTAATTCGTTTCGTTTGATTTTGGCACTTCTTTTCAACTCTGGCAAAATCCAGCTCGCGACATTACTTGCGATGGAATGAAGTACTCAAAGTGAAATATAATACGTCACAAAACGCAACTATATTTCATGTGTGTTCGTAAAGTAATTTCATAATAGAATTGTCGATGAAAAATTGGGGATAAATAATAAAAAGCACTTCTCTTATAAATCCACATTATTATCTAACTTAGGCTAAGTTCGATAATCTTTCACTTTGTATTACTTAAGTTAAACAACTTGATACGTTTACACATTTAGTTGAAATAATCGTACAAAATATACACAAAAGAAAGACGTACACAACAACCAATTTATCTGCATGTAACTTGTCAGTTATGTTGAAATCAGTACAAACGATAAGTACAAAGAAACAAACACTTTATAGATAGTTAACATTAACAGCGTAACGCAAAGACTTATGTTAACAATAGTTAAATTACGTTTACGTTTGAGCCAGCTTGGTGTTTTCATTCACACACAAAACAGTCCATTTTACACCAAGTCTTTTTTATGTTTTCCGTTTCTTTTTTAAAATTCCCTACTACTTTATTTTTTATTATTAGTAACGTAAAATTGTTGTGCGATCGAAACATCTTGTTTGACAGCAGAATTCGATAGTTTATAATTAATTCATGTTTATAAACCTAAGGAAATTAATACAATATGTTATCTTCTTCCTGCGGCTACTTCAAGCAAACTCGTAGCATTTAGAGTTTTAAAAAATTTATTAAAAAGTGGTGGTACTGAATAAATAGCTATATACTACAAAGTTTAACAAGTTGATATAAGTGTGTTTTAAATTTGAAATAATTTTTAATCTCTGTGATATTTCATTAAAACTTTTATATTGCAATAGATTAATAACAGACTTTAAAATAGGTGAATGAACACAACGATAACATATTTTATTAATTGTTAACATGTAAATACTTATTACGAAACTATCAATAATAAATTATAAACTATTATGTATTTGTTTAAAAATACATATATCTATGTAGTTAAATCTACGTACGGTTCAACTATTTGCTAAATTTTATATATTTAATAATAATGTGACCTTTTCTAAATCCCTCATTAACTACTTGTATGTGATTGCATTGAATTAGTTGAAATTTATTAAAATACAGGCTGGAAAAACATACTTTCAGCTTCAAAAATTATATTCGTTGAATCAAAATTTTCAGCGTAATAGTTGGAAAGTTTCGAAAAAATCGTAAAGTGAAGATCTATTGATATTTAGGTACTATCTTTCGCGTGCTCGTTAGAAGTAAATATTAGAAATGCTTCTGCAATAAAATTGTTTGCAAATCATAATTCGATACTAAGTTTGGCAAAAGGTGCTACAATTTGTAAGAAGTTCCAAACAAATTACACAAGAATGAATCAGCAGTTACCTGTTAATACTTTTCGCAAAGGCTAAATTTGGTTTAAATTTAAACAATTGAAATGATAAATTCCCTCGAACGTTATCTTCTAAAAGGTATTATGATTTGATTAGGAATTACGGTACTAACAGGGCCCTGTATAATACTGCATCAACATGATTTCCTAAAACTATTACTTTGTACCCCAAAACGATTAAAATTATTATTTTTCTTTTTTTGATTGGTTACAAATAATAATTCTATCTAATTTTGAGGCTAAATACCTCTAAAGTGTTCCAAATACTCAGCTCCGTCAAAAATGATCCCAAACTTTTCTATGCTTTAACAATATTTATTTTAGCACTGGGTGATAACGTCTTATTGTAGAACGATCTTGAAGAAACATTTTATACCTGTGCTTCACGGTTAGGCAAAAAGAGTTTTTCCTTATATTAGTTTTGCTCCAAACACATTGCTAGCTTAAAATTAAAGTACCTATTGTCAACTTTTACATAACTAAGATCCAGGTCTATTTTGGCACCGTTCCAATTTTCAATTTATTGATAATACTGAGGATGAAATGAGAGTTGTTATGGATATTTCTAATTTTTGTGTAAATTTATCGTAACGATGGGTGGTACCTATGCAAAAGATGTAGTACATGCTAATACTACTACAAATAGTATTTGATTTTAGGATTTCTGCATATATACATATATAGGTATACAGGGTGATTCATTGGGGAGTATGATCCTACCATTCCAGAAACAGGCAACCCAAATTACATATTACAAGACACTGCTCAATCAATCAGATGCTCGTTTGATAAGTTTAATAGTTTCCTGGCTTAAATAACCTTTCTTCAACTAAAACAAAGTTCGAATAATATGTATTCAAATACAGGAAACATCGATGAACGTAACAGGGAATTTCTTTTAAATTTTCTTCATAACGCTTTACCACTGTTATCTATTTGAAGTGGATTTAAATAGAAAAAGGCATATGTGATACTAGCAAGATGACGAACAATCATGTACACTCTCAAGCATATCAAACATGGAACTCTGATTCATAATACCGCCAATAAAAGTTTAGATATCGTGGTACCTAGTGATATGTATGTTGGGTTGCCTATTTTTGGAATGATAGACTCGTACCCTCTCAAAATCCCACCCTATAAAGAAAATGTTATTGTGATGTAGCGGGTGCTTCAGGTTTGTAGTAAATACTATACAGTTGAAGTATATGGTATGACAAATTAGCGAAGCATAGTATATAATATTACTGTAGAGCAGGTAAAGTGACAGCTATCGTTCTATCCAGATCATCTAGCAATTTTTTACTTTTCCTATATTCAATATTTTGGAAATAAAGCAATATTTATTAAAAACTTAGAAATAATCAATTTTTTAAATAAATTAAAATCTGAATTAGTTAAATCGTTTATAGAATTTCATGGTACATTGTTCGTGTTGTTACTAGCACTGACAAATTTTTAAATTGTAATTTACAGTTGTGGATGTTTCGATTCCGTTAAAATTGATGAATTGTGATGTAAATACTATTAAATGCGATCAGATGGAGTAAGTATAGCTATGTACTATACATGCAGTAGTACTTGTATTAGAGATGAATGATTTGCTATGTAATTATAGTATGTACTTGATACCGGAAGCATCTGCTTGAAGTATTTACATCTAGTACGCCGATTTCCTTAAAATGTAGTACAATTTAATACTACAAAAAGGCATTTGCTTGACAGAATTTCGGCTTATATAAAGTAAGATGCCATTGCTGTTTACTGTATAGGTACTTCATTTGTATAGTACCTACTATACAGATGTAGTCTTTGCTAGTATACACTAGATTATCCATGAATTTCCTTTGAAACGTTTACTCCAATAAATTCTATTAAAAAAGGAGTTTTAACAAATATGAGAATAGAAAAGTGTAACATTGAAACAAATATATACAGTGATTCTGTTTTCCACAAATTATTTAGCTAATTCAACTTAAAATTTATTTTAAAAATGTGAAGTTTTCAATAAATATTTTTTTAAATTTAAAAAGATTTGGTATAGAAAATGTGAAGTAGATTGCTAGATATTATCTGGATAACAATGAAGAAAAAGGAGGTACAATATCTACTCTGCGGTTGTAGTATCTGTTATGCTTGCGTATCTGTGAAAAACCGAAGAGTATGCTTCTAAGGGGGAGTAATAAGTTCTGTGTACTGTATGTATAGTAGTTTCTTCATCATTAGAGTCTGTATTTAATTCAGGCAGTATTTACTTAAAGTATTAACATATACTACATTTTATGTATACCACTCGATAGATATTATGCATAAAATGTAGTACGTTTAATACTACAACTAAAAGTATTTGCTTGGAAGTATATTAGCTCATGTAAAATACGATAACAGATAGCAAGTCGTCAAAAATACTATTACTCCAGAGTAGATGAAGTACCTCTTGTTTCTTCGTTTTTATCCAGATACGAAAACTATATTTCTAATATCTACAAGTATTTGATATATAGCTGAAGTATGTATGTCCTATGCAGTTGTAGTTTGTATTCGACGCAGAAAGTATTACTTGTAGTATTACCATATACTTAATTCTATGCATACCACTATTTTAGCACATATTAATAGTATAAAAAGTATTTCCTTCCAAAAATTTTCGTATTATAAAAATAAGATGCTACTATTGTATAGTATGTACTTCATTTCTGTAACAGATACTATAGGTACAGGTGAAGTATTTGCTCCCGCATACAAGTAACAGTGGTAGATGCTTCTATCGCAAAGAAGCTAAAGTATCTCTTGATGCTATACTGCAAAGAAGAGTCTTCGTTTTTATCCAAAAATGCAAAAATGCAATACATTGGCAAATAAATCATCCAAAATTGAAACAGTATATAGCTACATTTAAATAAAATTAAGGTAAATAATATAGACAATGATTACTATATTTCCTGCTTTCATTGTACATTTTTGGTGGTTCTATATCCATCAAATGAGTTCTGTTTCAGTTGAGGTGATTTAGGGAAATTGCTTAAACATTAGCATAGCTATAACTGTAATAAATGTCGAAATTTAAGGGTTATGAAGTAGTTACCACGATAGTTCTTCTACACTGGAGTAGGTACGTCTATGTATTATAAATACAGTAGGTTGCTTTAGATATGAAGACAAGAAGTATCTTTTTGAAGTATTAGCATATACTAGATTTTATGCATACGACTCAATATTTGTTCAAGAAATTCAAGTAAATATACCAATTTTGCATAATTTACTCTAAGGCAACTCGTGCTTAGAACAGAAACAGCAACATTTTAAATAATTAATTTATTATGCGGTATTGATTTATTATCATAGAAGTACTGAAAAGTTGTTGCATCTTCCTTTTTGATCTTAAAGCTATAAAAACTAAATCGACCTACACAACGAAATTTGTACAGAATGTTTCGCTGACGATGTTCTAGCCTTAGATGTGTTTTGGCACAATGTGTCTTGTTCAATTTCAGTTTAGGTTAGCAATGTGTTTGAAGCAGGAGTGCCCCTAGACAGTCTATAATTATGTAAGTTATTACAGGGTCCTTTCTTAGGACTTGTTATACGAACTGTGTATTTCCAACCCGCTATTTACATCAACAAGCGACTTACGCGAGGCGCTGAGCGCCGACGTGCTCGGTTCCTTGCCCTTGCGCGGGAGGGTGGTACAGGTTGCTTCTAAACTACTGTCTCTTGGTTTCCACACAGGCGACCCTACAACAGTAAATTTGTAAGAATTTAATTCGTCAATGTGGCGAGAAAAAGGACTTTCAGTTAAAAACAGTGTATTTGCAGCGGATGGAATTTCTAGGCTTATGTTTAGGATTTGGCTAAGTTCAATCTACGAATACGTCTGACTAGAGATTTTTTTACAATATTGGGGGTTTTTGGATATTCTGGAATTTGATAAAGTGCATCAAGCAGTAGGATGGATTGTGGTTCTAAAATAGCTATGGAGTAGTCTTGGCACTATATATTGGTAAATTCTACGGCTATTTATCTTAACAGCGACTATTTAGTAGTTGGCTGACTTTCAATTTTTATGTTTTATTTTTATATGTTCTAATTGCTAATTTTAGAATACCATTTACAGAACAAAACTCAAAGGCAGACTTGTTACAAAGTTTGTTTCCTTAGATAATCATTTATAGGAGAATATAGAAAAAATCTCAATACAGGCTTGTTCTCAAAGTTAGTTTCTTTAAATAATTATTTATAATAGAGAATAAAACACAGTATTACAAACTTCTCAAAGTAAGTCCCTTTTGATAATTTATTAGAGTAGAATATAAAAAAAACTTAGTACAAGCTTATTTTTAAACTTAGTCTCTTTAGTTACTTGAAGGGATTGCTATTAGGTTTTACTTTCAAGCTGATAAATTTGTTACAAATACTCAATAGACTCTTGATCACAGACTAAGTCTCTTTAGGAAATCGTTTAGAGTGGAGTAGATTATAGAACAAAACTCAATACAAGCTTGTTCTCAATGTTAGTCTTCTTAGTTAATCATTTATAATAGAGAAAAAACAATACGCAAGACAAGCTCAAAAGCTTCCTGTAGATGATCGTTTATAATAAAGAATAAAACAAATAGTATTGGAAACTTGTTTTCAACGTATGTTTCTTTTAGTAAAGTGTTAGAATAGAATATAGAAAAAAAATCTCAATACAAGCTTGCTCTTAAATTTAGCGTCTTTAGCAAACTAGAGATATCAGGTTTTAATTTCAAGCCCATGAATGTGTTATAAATACGTACAAAATTCAATAGAAGTGTGTTCTCAAAGTTACTCTCCTTGAGCAATCACTCATAGTAGAATATAGAACAAAACTTACGACAAGCTTGTTCTCAAAGATTATTTATTTAGATATCATTTATAACACAATATAGAATAATCTTAATATAAGTTTGTTCTTAAAGTTGGTTTCTTTAGTTAATCATTTACAATAGAGAATAATACAAGTCGTGTACAAGCTTGTTCTCAAGGTTTTTCTTTAATTAATCATTTATAACAGACAATCAAAGAAATAGTATACAAGCTAGTTCTCAAGGTTAGTTTGTTTAAGTAATCGTATAGAGTAGAAGTTTTAATAAAACTCAATACAAGCTTGTTCTCAAGACTAGTCTGTTTAAGTAATCGTATAGAGTAGAAGTTTTAACAAAACTCAATACCAGCTTGTTCTCAAGATTAGTCTGTTTAAGTAATCGTATAGAGTAGAATTTGGAGAAAAACTCAATGCAACCTTGTTCTCAAGGTTAGTTTGTTTAAGTCATTGTATAGAATATATTTTGGGACAAAACTCAATACAAGTTTGTTTTCAAAATTAGTTTCTTTAAGTAAACATTTACAATAGAGAATAAAACAAATTGTATACAAGCTTGTTCTCAAAGTTAGTCTGTTTAAGTAATCATTTAGAATTCAATATACAGTGCTTCCCAAAAGTAACGGATAAATTCTATAAAATCGTTGAGAAAAATATTTCATAAAAATGCTCGGACACGTCGATTTTTATTTTTAAATTGTCATTTAGAGATATAATTTTCAACCCCCCACCCCTCAACCCCTAAGCCCTAGCAACACCAACTTTAAGATTTCAAATAGCAAAGTACCCCTTATGATCCTTCATCTGATAGCTTTCTTTATGCTGAATACAACAAAAAAAGTTTTTCAAAATCGGTTGATAAATAACGGCGATATTTAACAAAATGTATTCAATTGAAAGTGCCAATATTAATGTGTGGTAAAAACAATTGAAGTTTATGTTCTCAGTACGTCCTGTAAACACCGCGACGGGTTTTGAGAAATTAAAAAATTTTTTTTTTCATCCTAACTTAAAAATACTACATAAGCGCATTAAAACGTACTAAGAACGATAAATTTCAATTGTTTTTATCACTCATTGCTACAACCGTATCAACGCCTGCTCGAATAATGGCACTTTCATTTGAATACATTTTGGTAAATATCCCCGTTATTTGTCAACCGATTTTGGAAAGGTTTTTTTTTGTTGTATTCAGCATAAAGAAAGCTATCAGATGAGGTATCATAAGGGGTACTTTGCTATTTGAAATTTTAAAGTTGGAGTTGCTCGGGCTTAGGGGTTGAGGGGTGGGGGGTTGAAAATTACATCTCTAAATGACAATTTAAAAATAAAAATCGACGTCTCCGAGTATTTTTATGAAATATTTTTCTTAACGATTTTATAGAATTTATCCGTTACTTTTGGGAAGCACTGTATAACGAAACACAATACAAGATTGTTCTCAAAATTAGTTTCTTTAAGTAAACATTTACAATAGAGAATAAAACAAATTGTATACAAGCTTGTTCTCAAAGTTAGTCTGTTTAAGTAATCATTTAGAATTCAATTTATAACGAAACACAATACAAGATTGTTCTCAAAATTAGT
>JABXWE010044700.1:0-18974 GCA_014611495.1 Limonius californicus | reverse complement strand
AAATTACTAAAAACAGAAACTTTAATCATTAACACAATTACTTAAACACAAATATCTCCTCTATATCTGCTAATAACAACATAATTAATAATAATAAAATCATAACCTCCAAAATAAATATTTTCATCTACCTTTCATCATTTGTAACTAAATAGAATAATACAACCAAACAAAAGTGCTTCAACACTTTCCTCAAACAACATATAAACCAATTAAAACAATATAACATCTTGCATTTCAAATTATACTTGATACACACATAATTACTAAAATGTAACCCAGTAATAATACAAATTTTATATTCTAGGGCTTCCTCACTTCCCCAAAATAAGCAAAAATACTCCTTATGTCGCACAACGATGTTTTAACATCATTCCCTAAGGAATGTTCACTCACAACATCACTTTAAATCCAAATATGGCACTACGCAGCACCTACCGAAGATCTTACAAGACCTTTTACTCTTATTAGGTTTACATTTGTCAAATTTAATCAATAAAATTTATAAACAACATTCTTATCATTATAATCAAACGAATCACAAACAATTTCAGGTAAAAAATAGATTCCAACCGTCAAATAGTATCCTTTTATACATACATAAGGCATTCCGAAGCCAAAAATCACATAATATCAAGGTTATCTCGTAAGATTAACATAGTTTAGGTATAGTTTATAATAATAGTTTAAATATAGGGTAAATATCATAGCAATATGTATATATATATATATATCCCCGGTATGTAACCAAGTGAAGTACTACAGCAACGCAACCACCAAAAATTCATTTTATTATACATGGTGTTATTACACCCGAACAAATTTAATTTACTTTAAAGAACAATTTCTAAATTTTTTTAAATGGAATTCTCTGTATATTATTATATTTTTGAATTGACATTAACTCTCCAAAATTTTTATAAATATTGTTCTATACGTAAATTTTTGACTTGTAATTATCACATTTACTGCAAAATTTAAAATATATTAGACACAATCAGCTATAATAAATTTGTTAAATATACGTAATAAAAAGTAATGAGAGGTAATAACTAATAATTATGTTTTAAACATATTTACAACATAAAAGTCAATACAGGGAATTTAGAGAATCTCAAACCAATATCGGTCGTTTGTACTCCAGCAAGTGCTTTATAAAGTGCAAGTGCTTGTCGTAACAGCAAGACATCCCGTACATTTCAAATTAATTCTGGAGTACCACAGGGTTGTAACCTCAGTCTATTACTGTTTTTAATTTTTACAAATGATTTTCCCGGCGTACTGCGGTGTTCTAATGGCTTAGTGTTTGTCGCTGACACAAAATGTCTTCTCATAATCAAATATACAAATAATATTCAGCAGTTACAGAAGGATGTTAACAACATATATGTATAATAAATAGAAATTTAATATATCAAAATGCTTAATCGTGTTTCTTACGAGAAAATCTAACCTGATGTTGACCTATTACAAAGTACACAGCGAAATTGCTTGGTGATTTGGGGTTTAAACAACCCCAGCTATCCGCGGTTAAAGATTTATGCACACGTTTAGAATCATCCTGTATGTACGTTTCCTTCAATTATAATATTATGTTCCCACAAAATATATAAAACAATTTTTTTAGCATACAGCGTGATTACTTTATCGTATAATAGGTAGGTAGGCTGCACACATTACAGCTATTTCTATTCTATAGGTATCTTAGTTACTTCACAATGTATAAATAAATAAATATCAAAGTAGTTACGTTGGATGAACCAAGAAACTACAATGAAACTATTTACTAATAAATAAGATACAGCTTTGGAGTAGCTACATTTACAATATTTATTTCTTATAATTTAAATAAAACAAATACAGAGAAAGCCAAGATAGTATAAATATGTGTTGACATAGCAATAAAATCGACAAGAAAAATACATTAAATAAAATCAGAAAGAAAAACACTAATAAATTACATAATAAATATTCAAATTGCCGTCCAACTTGCTGTTCACAAGTCAATCCGCCGCAGAAGAGAATTTCTAACACGAGTTAGCATGTGTGGGGTGATTGATTCCTTTGCGTAAATCTTCCCGAGTTTCTGCGGAAGTTTCGTATACGTACTTTTTAACTTTACCCCACAAAAACAATCTAATGGAGTCAAGTCCGGACTACGTGGAGGCCAAGAATAAATTGCACATCTTGCAATTAATCTGTTACGAAAAGTTTCCTTTTGGTAGTTTCTTACAATTCTATGGGAGTGGTCAGGTGCTCAGTCATTCTGAAACCACATACACTGTCTAACATGAAGAAAAATATCTTCTAAAAGTTGAAATACTTTATAAAAAATGTAAATGCATTTCCCCATTTCAACTACCCTCAAAGAAGTCGGAAGCAACGGTAAAGTTGTCAACGATACCACACCACAAATTTACAGTAAAAATTGTTTGAAGGTGTGCTTGCCAAATTCCACGTGGGTTATCTGAAGAGACAGGACAATTGTGTCTATATACAGAACTATTGTTATTAAACGTCGCTTAGTCAGAAAATAGAATGTTCCTGAAAGACCGTTGATCAATAGTTGCTTCATATCTTAATAATTGGCAAAGTTCACTCGACCTGGGTAAGACCTTCAGGAAGGTACTGAACAAATGTTACGTGGTAAGAATGAAACCGGTTTCCTTTAATATGTTAAATACTGAACTTTGGCTTAAGCCTACAGTTCTTGCAATTGCTCGTCTGCTCATATGGGAATTGCCGGTTACTTGTTCGATGATCGGCGCTTCAGCTTCTTTAGTTGTGATATGTCGTTGTCTCACCTTTGGCTAGGAAAGCTGTCCATATTACCGCAAATTTCTTTCCAAACGCCTAAAGGCATTATGTGATGGAATGGGTTTGTTAAATTTTCACAAAGCAGTCATTGACATTTGCTTGTCTAAAGGACTTCTAATGTAAAAACATGTTATTTATAGCTAAATAGACACGGTAACTATGTATTTCATGCATATGCGAGGGGTGTAGCCTACCTAATTGTTACAGCATAAAATGATCACACTGTATATTTGTTTACAAATCGATAAACTTTATAACTCTTTATATATGAAAATCTCTTTTTTTAAGCAAGAACGTTCTCGGTAAATGTTTCTACTGGATTTACCAATTGTGATTGAAGATTTTCTCACCATTGACTAACAAAATAAGGTATGACCTTTGGATGTGCTTTCGCTTACACAGGAAATATTGTTATTTTTCACCATATTATGAAATAGCATTACTATATATCATCGACTGTATCTGTAAAACTACTTTCTATATAACACTTGTAAACTATTTCTTAAAAATACAAGTATTAGTTTAAGAAAACAGCTAGAAGTTCTAAGAACTTCATAACTTACATGATAAGGTATAAAGTTTTCAATTGTAAGACTAGCTCATTGGGAGTACATCCTCTTTCCTATGCAAATTTGAGGGGATTAAGTTTCAGAGGACTGTTATTCCGCGATCAACCATTCGTTTAACATGACATCAGGTGGTGTGTAAGGCAATTATCGTGAATTAATTATCAAGTTCAGGAAGTGAAGGTGGAGGCACACGGATCTGCGCCGAAAGAACGCGTAGCTATTAGCTCTTTCGCGTATGACTGCAAATCTTGCATTATCCTGAAATATACGGAGCAATGCAAAGTCATAATTTAAATACTAAGTGTTATTGTTAATATCAGAAGCGAATGGCGATTTACTCGTGTTGCAGGAGGGTTGGGGGTGAGTGTCCAGAGAGCGCGATAACCGCGATCCAAGCGGCCCTGGTCATTAGCACGCCCCGGGTCCAAGAATGGCCGCTCGATGTGTGCTTATCCCACTTATAAATCATTACAATATGCAATATAATTCCGAGGTCTATCTGCTTTTTCGCAGGCAGATGCTCTTTATATGGGGAGGACTAGTAATAAATCGGAACCCTTTGGGAAGACATTCTTATAAATAAACACACAAAAAGCTGACACTCATATATCCCAGTGTCACCATCCATCTCTGGCCTTCCATTGTTCTGTACTGATTTACCACAAGTCCGGCGGAATACAATGCGATGCAGTAGTGCACCATGGATACATATCGGTCGGTAGTTACAAGGCATTATGTATACCCGATACAGTCGATAGAGTAAGAATGTGCTGCGACTGACCTCCCATACTATATAAAAATTATTCAAAAGGAAGCACCCGTTGATACCGCGAAACATTTCGAATCCCGCCCTCTGTCCGACAATTACCAAGTTCGTTCGATATTAAAACATGAAAATTAATTTAGAAACAGCTTAAGTTATGTTTCCACATTTTAAAAATGCAATAACTATTACAATCGAAAGACCGAAAATCAGATAGCAAAGCACATCAAAATACGACTTGGGTATCTATCTACAGGATATTTTCCATTAGACTTCTTACCTCTCAAACGTTTTTACCGTTTGTATAGCTTCTTGCATACAATTAGTCCTAACCATATTACCCAAAAGAAAGCTCCCCTTAATAAGGCCAATAATTTACATTTCCGTTCCCTGTGTGACAATTACTATATTCGCAACTCCTAGTTAATTTTCAATGTTTAATAAGAAACTGTAAGAAGTTATGGTTCTGCATATAAAAATTCCATAATCATCATTACCGAAATAACGAATATCATGCTGGAAGCAATTGGATATAATCGAAAGAAGGCAGCAGTAAATACCAAGTACTTTCCATAGGAATTCCGACATGTCAATAATTTTTAATGCTTGTATGAATTTTCAAACATAGTACGTATGTTGGGACCCTCGCTCACAGTTTTATCTACCTGTTACGCTTGCGGTTAACTGAATATGTAATTACTATTTAAGAAGACCTTAAGGATACCATGATATTGCACAATATTGGAATATTTCCATAAATAAGAGACCTGTCATCAAATTATAGCAAATACTAACTACTTCTTACGATTTTTTGGTACTAAACTTTACAAAAACAACAAAAAACATGTTTAGTCAAAAAATTCCGTAATAATCACTACCAAATACATAAAACTTATGTCGCCAAGCAATTAGATTAGAGAATCAACAAAGGCAGCAATAAATACTTTTGCGCATAGCTTCAGAATCTACAAAATACTTTGCGTAGGAATTCTGACGTTCTGACTCTCGCTCACTGTTTGATCTACCCTTTACTAATGTGGGTAATTGAATATCTAATTGCCATTTAAGAAGTTCTTGAAGATGCCATAATATTAACACAGTATTGATATATTTCCATAAATAAGATAGCAGTTATCGAATTATAGCTAAATACTAATTACTTGTCCCGTTTATTTCTCGATGTTAGATTTTATAATTTAGTAAACAAATGTTGTCAGTTTAAACAATTCAGTAATACTCACTACCAAATACATATAAATTATGTCGTCACGCAGTTGGAGAATCAACAAAAGGCAGCTGTAAATCCTCTTATGCATAGATGTAGAAAAATACAAAATACTTTCCGTACGAGTCCTAACATCTTAATAATGTTTTCACTGCTTGTATGGATTTTCAAACGCAAAACGTTGTGACCCTCGCTCGCTGTTTGATTTACTTGTTACTCTTGCGATTAGCTGAATATATAATTACTATTTAAAAAGACCTTGAGAATGCCATACTATCGGTACAGTATTGGCATATTTCCATAAATAAGAGAACTGTTATCGAATTATAGCGAAATACTAATTACCTGTCCTGTTTATTTCTCCATATCAAATTTTAAAATTTAGTAAAAAATGTATTTAGTTTAAAAAATTCCTTAATATTCACTATCAAATACATAAAAAGTATGTCGCCAAGCAGTTGGAGAATCAAAAAAGTCAGCAGAAAATCATCTTATGCATAACTATAAAAAAAATACAAAATACTTTCCATACGAATCCTAACATCTCAATAATTTTTACTGCTTGTATGGATTTTCCAACCCAAAACGTTGTGACATTCACTCGCTGTTTGATCTACCTGTTACTCTTGCGGTTAACTAAATATCTAATCAATATTTAAGAAGATCTTGAGGATGCCATAATATTGGCACAGTATTGGCATATTTCCATAAATAAGATAGCAGTTATCGAATTATAGCTAAATACTAATTACTTGTCCCGTTTATTTTTCGATGTTAAATTTTAAAATTTAGTAGAAGATGTTTTCAATTTAAGAAATTCCGTAATAATCACAATCAAATACATAAAAAGTATGTCGCCAAGCAGTTGAAGAATCAAAAAAAAGTCAGCAGAAAATCCTCTTATGCTTAGTATAGAAAAATACAAAATACTCTCCGTACGAATTCTAACATCTCAATAATTTTCACTGCTTGTGCGGATTTTCCAACCCAAAACGTTGTGACCTTCGCTCGCTGTTTGATCTACCTGTTACTCTTGCGATTAACTGAATATCTAATCAATATTTAAGATCTTGAGGATGCCATAATATTGGCACAGTATTGGCATATTTCCATAAATAAGATAGCAGTTATCGAATTATAGCTAAATACTAATTACTTGTCCCGTTTATTTTTCGATGTTAAATATTGAAACTTAGGAAAGAAATGTATTCAGCTTAAAAAATTCCGTAATGATCACTATCAAATACTTAAAAAATATGTCACCAAGCAGTTGGAGAATCAGAAAAAGGCAGTAGTAAATCCTTTTATGCATACCTATAGAAAAATACAAAATACTTTCCGTACGAGTCCTAATATCTCAATAATTTTCACTGCTTGTATGGATTTTCAAACCGAAACGTTGTGACCCTCGCTCGCTCTTTGATCTACCTGTTACTCTTGCGATTAACTGAATATCTAATACTAGTTAAAAAGTCCTGCCACAATATTAGCATATTTCCATAAATAATATAGCCGTTAGCGAATCATAGCTAAATACTAATTACTTGTCCCGTTTATTTCTCCATGTTAAGTTTTAGAATTTAGTAAAGCAATATTACCAGTTTAAAAAAATTCCGTAATAATCACAACCAAATACATAAAAAATATGTCACAAACAGTTGGAGAATCAAAAAAAGGCAGCAGTAAATCCTCTTATGCATAGCTGTAGAAAAATACAAAATACTTTCCGTACGAGCCCTAACATCTCAATAATTTTCCCTACTTGTATGTATTTTCAAACCTAAACCGTGTGAGCCTCGCTCACTGTTTGATCTACCTGTTACTCTTGCTGAATATCTATCACTATTTAAAAAAACCTTGAGAATGCCATATTGGCACAGTATTTCCGTAAACAAGAAAGTAGTTATCGTATTATAGCTAAATACTAACTGCTTCTCCCGTTTATCTTACGGTATTGCATTTGAAAATTTAATAATAAACATATATCAGTTACTGATTCTGTAATAATCATTACAAACTATATAAAAATTATACCGCCAAGCAGTTGAATAATAAAGAAAAATCAGCAGTGGGTATTCTTACGCATAGATTTAATATCTACGAAATATTTTCCATAAGAGTCCTTACATCTCAAGAATTTTTACAATTGATATGGATTTTCACAAGCAATTAGTCCTAACCGTATTACTTGGCGTTATGGTGCCATATCTTCAAAATTTTATAATTATTACTATCGAAACACCAAAAATCATTGGAGAACTGAAAGGACGCAGGTAATTACATGCATAGCTTTAGTATCTACAATATATGGTACTTTCCACAGGATTCTGACATCTCAATAATTTTTATTGTTTGTGTGGATTTTCAAAAACAGAAGAATGTGACCCTCGCTCACTATTTATCTACCCTTTACTTACTGTGAGTAATTGAATACTTAATAGCCATTTAAAAGATCTTTGCAGATACCATAGTATTGGCATATTTCCATAAATAAGATAGTAGTTGCCGAATTATACCTAAATGTTAACTACTTCTTCCGTTCACAGTTCGACAGTTATCATGTTGGCATCTCGATATTAAATGTTTAAATTTAATAAAATACTGTCAGAAGTTATAGTTTCACATTTTAAAAATTTCATAATAGAAAAAAGGTAGTTATAAATATTTTCCACTGGTGGTTCGTCATCTTAATAATTTTCATGGTTTCTGTGGGTTTTCAAACACAATCAGTGCCCACCATATTATTCAAAACATAGTTGATACTGCAGTATATTTCAGCAACAGTTTACTATAGGACAATTGCTATACTCAAAGGACAACATTGAATTTTAAAAAATTAAATAAAATTGCTTAGACATTATAGTTTCGCAATTTGAAAATTCAATAATAATAACGACGGACACTAAAAGCCATTCCGGAAAACAGTTGTAGAATCGAAGGAAGACAGCAATGGATAATCATAAACATAGCTTAGTAGCTACAGGGTACCTACTTTATATAGGAGTTTTGACTTCTCAATATTTTTCACTGTTTATATGAATTGTTCGATCTGCATGTTACTATTGCGGTGAATGGAATATCTAATTGCTATTTAAGAAGTCCTTGAAGATGTCACTATATTTACACAGTACTGCCATATTTCCCTACACCTAAATAAAATAGCAATAATCGACGAGTAGCTACATAGTAATTACTTCTCCAATTCATACGTCTACATGTTTTTCAAAGGAATATGTTAATTATTTTGTGTGCAAATTTGTTTTCCTAAAATACTGTGAGGTTATGTATGTTATTTGACAAACAAATTTTTGTTGGGTTAAGCCATTTGCTGTTGACAAGCTCTTGTGGTCCTTATAAATTCAATCGTATAATAATTTTTGAATATTTAACAGTAATCGAGATAGTAACCTCCTTTTGTAGTAAACAGAAAATGGCAGCTCATTTCAATATCTGACCCGCAATGCTGTAAGAGTGAGCCCTCTTGTCTGCACTTGTTATAAAATGTTTCAAATAAAAATATTAAGATCAGAGAATACTAAAAGCCCAAAGCTACAATAACTTTGATGAAAAACAATTTTAGCTTTTAAAATTCACAATGAAAACACTTAAATTGAGAATATTGTTGTATTTCTACACTTTATTCCCTAATATAAACAAGCTGCTTGAATGCGGTTATTTAGAACATGTCATGCTGAATGGATTACCCAATGAGAACTACAAAATATTTATTTTAGCCCAAATCTGCCCATAAGAAAATGATGTACCTATTTACTCCTTGTAGGACAATTTCTAATTTTTGGAGCCACATTTTTAACAGATACTGGAAAAAAAAAGGTTTTTGGACTATTCAGACAACAAAAAATATTTGAAAAATTATCTAAGCTAGAATATGGCTCTTAAATTTATTAAACAGTTTTATAAAAGAAGAAACTGAAACCATGACTTATATACGAAAACCCCCAGAAATATTAACAATATTTAGCAATTTGTTGACAAGATATTTACTATTCTACTATTACAGCACCTCCTTTATAAGGGAAGTTAGAAGCATATTCAAACAATGTTTAGTTATGAGTTTTACTGCTCAGGAGACTGTAGACCGACATATTTTAGGGGACCGAGGTGTAGAGTAGTGACCGAGGCGCCTGACTTTGGAGTCATTCTACCAAAGTCGCTCAGATTCGAATCCTGAGGACTACACCTTCCCAGGGTGTTTGTGATGTCTTAGTTATAGCTGGGGCATGTTAAAACCATGAATAGCATGAAATGTACTGAGCCGGGATAAGCTATGTATAATGAAAATCATGGAATTGCCTTGGACAACTCCATGAATCCAAAAAGCGTGTTTAGAATGGGATGAAAAATACACAAGCGTTCATTTAAAAATAACCAACTGTAATTAACTGAAATATTTATTTATTCCAATTAATATAAAGTTAATCTGAGGTTTCACTAAATATTTGGGACAGAAGCTCATTGTCCGCCTGGCTTTATGTTTAAAGTAAGGTACAACGTCCTATTATTAGCATGTTGTTCATCAATTAAAACTTTATCAAACAGTTGCAACCAGATTCATTCACCGCAATGACCACTGGGAGAAATGGTTATGAAAGTATTAACTTTTAAGTAAATTTTGCTCTTTTTTACTTCTTATATATTTACATCCACCATATTTAAAAGCATTAGTGGAAGCTGATGTTCTTTCGAACAATGAGCTGCAAATTCCAATTTCATTCCTGAAAATTCTTCTCAAACAAACAACTTTCTTCCTAGTCATTAACCTATTTTAAACAGGTGCTTGAAACGATAGTAATAGATTAATAGATACATTTCCATATCTGAAACCAGACCATTTTGGAAAACTTATTTGTATTAAATCTGATTGGAAGTTTTAACAGCCTATGAAGACCTTCCGCGTTCCTAGCAGCAGAAAATGAAGAAAAGTTTCTGCAATCATATTGTTGAAGCACACAGCACGTTCGTAGCATTAAATTAACAGCATTCTGCCTGCATAGATGTACATAAAATTCCAGTTATTTTAATTAATGTGGAAGCGGAATCGTAGCGTCCTTAACGTTTGATCGGAACAACGTTGGTCGTAGGAATAATTTTACCGTAAGTAAATTTAGAGGCACTGGTAGTAGCAGCAGCACAGCGGCATCGGCATCAACATACGGCCGGAGGAGCGGATTATCAGTTGTAAAGTAGTTGTAAACATAGCATGATCGTTCTGCTATAACAGCGCTGCGACGTCACGTTCGGTAGCCAATATCAGCACTGCGCGTCTTCCCGGTAATTTGGTGAAACAAGTAGCGAACGAAGCGGTACTAAATAACCACGCCGATCTAATCTAAACGACTCTGAGTTATTCGGTCTGCATTTGTGCATGGTTCGCTTACCAGCCCCGTGCTCTATCTCAGGAAAGATTCGCGAACGAAACTGACGGCTGATTCACATATTTTAACAAATCCCAAGAATACACGTTGCGTTTGCGTTAAAAAAAGACAAATAGCGAATAATTACCATGAACACCAAAACTCTTCTTTCTTGCCGAGTAAGATCATTCTCAATAATCAATACGTATTCTACTTTTCCTAAAGAGATCAATTATAGATGGTATTCCATGTTTAGAAAAAGTCTTCCTTACAACAAAATTTTGGAAATTTTAATTTACCATTATTCTTGCAATGGAATACTTCTATGGCATTTCTTAAACAAAACAAAATCATACATAGCATTGTTGAATAGATAAGCAAGAACTAACTACGCTGATTATACTGTTTATTGTATGATGGCAGCCTTTCAAGTACCTATTTACAAACACCAGGAAAAAAATTTATTTTGGAACAAACTGTTCTACTGCTTTTCAAAATATTCGCCTTCAAGATTTATACACTTTCGCATGCGTTCAAACCAATTCTTGAAACATTTTTCTATTCTGAAGTTGGTATTTCAAAATCATGGTTTCTGAAGGCTTCAACAGCTTTTTGAGGTAATGAAAATCGCTGTCCAGGCATTTTTGTTTGACATTCAGGAGCAGAAAGAAGTCATTAGGCAATAAATGTGGTGAATACGGGCAACGAGACATTAATTCGATGTTTTTCTCCTTCACATAATCAACAGCTTGGCCGGTTTTGTGAGAACTGGTATTGTCATGATGAAGAATGATGCGACGTCTTCGGTTATTTTTCCTGATTGTGTCGATGACGATGGCTTCTGTATACCAATTAGCGTTAATTGTTCTTCGATCCCCTAAAGGAATGGTTGCGACATGTCCAGTACAACCGAAGAAACAAGCAATCATTTTCTTGGAAGTGCTTCGTAAACGAGCAACTTGTGTAGAATTCGGTTCATCTTGGAACACCCAAACAGTGGATTGTTGCTTAGTTTCCGGTTCATACGAATATGTCCAAGTTGCGTCACCTGTTACGATTTTGTGTATGAATTTGCAGTTCCTCGATCGAATTTTTCGAGCATTTCCTTACACCAATCAGCACGAGCTGTTTTGAACTCTGGTCAAATTATGCGGAATCCATCGGGAACAGATCTTTTTCACAGCTAAATGTTCATTCAAAATCGAATGTACTGCAGTCTTCGATATGCCTGAGCTCTATGGCACTGTAAGTCACATGCCGATCTCCTTCAATCATGTTGCGCACGGCATCGATGTTTTTTGAAATAACAACCGATTTTGGTCGACATTCACGAAATTCATCACTGGCGGACGCACTACCACGAGGAAATTCTGCAAACCAATTGTAAACAGTCTTTTCAAACGGTGCTTCATTACCAAAAGTTGAACGAAGCGATTCTATGTATTGTTGTCTTTACTAAAATCGTGAAAAATCCTGCAGCGAAGACCTTCACGTGAAATTTTCATTTTTTTCAAAAAATTGCTTTTTCTAAAGGCTCACTATAAACAAACTACTCGGTCAATTTCTAAGCTGCCACTGTTTTCACAATAACAAATGTCAAATTTTACTAAAATAGTAATGACACATCTCAAAGGCGCCACCTAGTGGTCGTTTGTAGAAACTTAAAATATATGTGTAGAAGAGATATTCTCTTTATTAGCAAAATACAAAGAATTACTATTGTGACAATATCAATGCCTATTTATTTAGTTTACCCTACTGCATTATCCTGCTTAACGATTATTCATAAATACGTAAAATGTTACACTTAACAATGTATGGTTTCTACTACCGTTCTCATTGGCTTTGCGGGAAAAAGTAGTACTTCAGTCTTGATCATGAATCACTAATATTATTTATAGTTCTACTTCTATTCAGTTTCCTTCCCATAACTGAGAGAACGGAAACTAATGTAAGGTTTTCTTCATCGGCAAATTCAGTGGCGTAGTAGTAATAACTATTTAGCCAATTAATAATGTTCTATGTAGCGCATTCGAGAAAGCAATAACAAGTAGTTTTGGTAAACACGAATGACCCGTTTGGAGTCTATTTTCTGACTTTTAAATGCAGTGCTCTATCTTTATATCTATTCTTACACTTAGTTTTTCTAACGGATTCTTTGCCTGAAAATGCAGTGGACTAACAAGTAGTTAGGCAATTCATGATTTGTTTACGTCTTGCATTCATAAAGTCAATTGCAAGTAGTTTTAGAAAAGGGATTTTATGGAATTTATTTGATAATACAAAGTGATTTTTTAAAAAGTCAATTGCAGCAAGCGTAGAAAAAAAGCTATTCCGTCTGCAGTCAGCTCTAATGAGCTTTGAATGACATTTACCTGTATGTCAAAGTGTGTGACAGTTCAGGTAGTTAAAAATTTTGGCCCAATAAAATGTGAAAATGAACAAGTATTTAGTTGCAACTGATTTGTAATTTATTAAGGTAAGTAAATTACAGGTTTTTCGTCAAGATTTCTTTCTTTCTATTACAATTTTCATATTGTCAGATTCTAAAGCTTAATATAGACGGGACAATCCCTAGGCTACTGCAATTGACTTTTTAAAAAATCACTTTGTATGTAAACACAGTGTTCTATCCTTAATTAACCTATTGCCTACAATCGAAAGCGCAGCATATAATTTGATGTATTTTGTATCTGCAAATTCAGTGGCATAGTAATAACAATTATTTAGGCGATTCTTAGTTTTCTACATGGGGCATTCAAAAAACCAACAGCAATTTACTCTTATTCGCTACAACGGAAACCACAGCAGGTAATTTTAGGTATTCTATACCTCTAAATTCTATGGAATATGTAACAAGAAGTTAGGTGATTCACATTTTATAATTTTTGTATGTATCAAATTCATAAAGCCAATTGCACATAGATTTTAAGAAGGGAAAAGGACAAGGAATTTATTTTATGATATTTAAGTGTAGTGTTCTATCATTATGTCTATTTAGTCTACCCGCTAGAATCGAAAGCGCAGCAGACGGTATTGTGTATCTGCAAATTCAGTAACGTAGTAGCAGCAAGTAGTCAGGCGTTTGTGATTTATTTATGTGTTGCATACATAAAGCCTATGCAAGTAGATCTTAAAATGGGGAAAAAGCCAGGAATTTATTTTATCATATGTAAATATAGTGTTCTATCATTATCCTTATTTAGTCTACCCTCTACAATCGAAAGCGCAGCAAATAATTTGCGTTCTCCCTCGCAATGCAATGGCAAACCCCAGCGAGGTATTCTGCCTAGTAAATCTTCTCTGGAGTAGAAGTGTTTACACTTCCCGTGGTTCTGGGCCCACGTTAAGCTGTAGGTCCACTATGTCTGTGGCACTTTAAGAGCGCAACACAGGCATAGGAGAGAAGATCGCTACGTCTCATAAGAGATAAAACAGTCTAAGAAGAAGTAGCAGCCAGTAGTTACCCAATCCGTAAGTGTTTGATTTTTTATGTGTGGCATACGCAAGTCGTTTCAACAAACGCGAAAAGACTGATGTAACGGATTTTATTTGACATTTAAATGCAGTGTCCTAAGAAACTTATTTCTAAAAAATATATTCTATCGTGTTATTAACTTGCCAAATAATTGGTGAGAATTTACTTATTATAAATACCACCAAATTTTAATAATCCATTCATTAATTAGGGTGGATTCAAAACATAAATATAATAAAAACAAAACACGCGTTCTTCGCTAGTTACAAAATGTTTTGCGTAACAGTAAACTGTTAGAACATTTACCACTAATAGTATTAAAAGTGCAAAAATAAATGATTTAAAATATTAAGTCATCAAAGAATAACAATATCAAATGTGCCTTTTGGAATCTATTAGGTAATTGTATTATTAAGCGAACGTTAGTTTTGTCTGTCGAAAATGACGTTTATCACAATAGCTGTTTAGAAAATAGCGTAATGGTAGTGGCTATGTAGTTAGCTATATTTCCCAACATGTTCTGCTAGAAGCTGTGCCAAACAAATGCCTCCTAGAAGATTATAGCAATATTTATATATATATATATTGCTCTGTATTATTGTTATTATGACCCACGTGGCGGAGCCAAACATTATTTCTGTATTACAAGTGATAAATTGTTTTTATCATGTTAAGTAAATAATCAGAAAAGTACTTAAAAGTATTTATTTCTGTTGCATAAAATTACATCAAGAAAGAATCACATTAAAATATTTTTTTAATCTAGTTTATAATTCCACTTTTATTTTGGGAACTGCTTTTATATCACCCACCTTTTGACAACTTGTTGCATCTTTTAACGCTGACATGGTGGGCCCTGAAACCAATCATTGCATTTATCCAAATCAAATGCGGTACAGTCGCGTTTCTTATCAGCATGTCTTGGAATCTTCTGAAAAATTATAGACATACACCAACCTTCAATAACGATTGTGTAGTGCAGATTAATTCTTGTTACAGGAAATTCCAATCAAAGTAACTAGCCTCCAAACTCTTTTGACACGATCACTTGAGTTTCGCTTAGTTTTTTAAAAAACATAACCTCCTTTTAACGACGTTGTGATTCAACATTTTTTTATTTAAATGGATTAATTTTAATATCATTTTAATACTTCATTAATTTTATTTTTTTTTATTTATAGATGTGGAGGTTAGATAAAGTGATTTCAACAATTTTTTGAGTTCCAGTTAAAAATATTAACTCTGATCATCCATTTTGAAAACAAAAGGAAGTAGAAGGACGCCAGCTATCAATTTTAGTTTCCGAAGCACACAATTTTCACAGTTTTCTCGGAAATTCCATAGTATTAAGAAAAATACTTAAAACAACTTAAAACAACACAACACAGATATTTTTATTGTAAAATAATTCAAATTTAACAAACTTTTTAACAATTACGGAGTGGCACCGAAAACGTGCTCTCTCCACAAATACAAAACGGGAACTGACTATTTTTTCTTGCCAAAAACCTCTTACAAAATTCAACAAAAAAGCATCGTTTCTAGGTAACGTCCAAAAACAAGGACAGAATGGAAATTTTCTAGAGGATTTCAATAGAAATATAGTACAATAATTACCTAAATTACATGAAAATCCTATAACCTAATTTAACTTTTTTATAAATAATTTTACATGAAAAGAACTTTCATCACTGTGGTGCTCTCATCAAAATAAACATTTTGACACTAAACAAGGCACAAATCTAGCAAAGTCGCCAAATCAAACGAATACTACAATATTCATTTAAAAACAAATAATTAAATTACACACAAATATTTACAAAAACACAACACCAAGTTTCTTCCAAAGCTTAAATAACTTCAATCAAACTTTTTTGTTATACAACAGAATAGTAAAAGTTTGAGATATCTTACATTTTAATTGTATGCAGATGTCAAAGCAACCTTTATTAATAAATCAGGTATTAATTTCTATGAAAATACAACATTAAGTTTCTTTAGCTTCTTAGATAACTCCATTCCAACATATTTTTCACCAACGAATAGTTATAATATATGAAATTTTACAATTTAATCTGTAGCTGTCAAATTTTTAACTATTTTTCTAATATTATTAAAATTACAGCTCAAGAATCAATAAAACTGTTGAAAAGTCTCTTCTATGCCTTTCTTAAGAGGACTCCAATCCAAAAGAACCCATATTTGTGTCAAGGACTTTCAGGAAAGCTATATATAGCCTTACATATTTAGAAATAAGTTAAGATAACTCAATTTTAGCCTTTTGTAACACAGCAATATATATATATATATATATATATATATATATATATATATTATTGTGATATCGTATTGGCAGGTGATGGTGCTTTAACATTTTATTTTTCTTCAATAAACTTTATACTATTGATAATAAACCAGGGATGATGTTGATTTGGAACTTTCTATAATCTGTTTCTTTTTCGGCCCAAATCTATTCAAAAACATATTTCAGATCATTTATTTATTTATTTTTAATATTTGGTAAATCTTATCCATAATGTGAGTTGTACCGATGGTTGTTGTTATTATGTAAATTATTTATAGATAGGAGGTTGTGTTTTTTAATAATTTTTGATCATGATTGATAATGGGAAAAAATGAATTTTTATTGATTAGTTACGAAAAATATTAATTAAATGAAAGCTGTATGAATTTGTTCCACTGAAAAAGTCTTAAATAATTATTTATTCAATTAAAGAAAGTGTTTGTAAATCGAAAGCTGTAACAATTTAAGTTCTTTGAACAAAAATTTATTATTGTGATTTTACTACGTTGAAATTTGTAAAGAATCGTGTCTGGGCAGCTTAATAAATTACTATAGAACGACTGTCAAATTTTATTTAAAAAACTCGTTCGTAAATAAGAAAAAGTATTTGGAGATTCTGCTTAAATTTATAAAACATCTAAGAGAAGTTTTCCGAGCTGAGGTTGGTGTCTATGTGGATTTGGACTGCAGGTAGAGGAATTTCGGTGTAATTTGGAGGGGTTGACCGAAGAAGGAGGAAGGAGACTTGTGTTTGTGACAACGTATAAAGGTGGGTGACATTTTAAAGTTTGTTTTGACAATAAAGTGAAATTTCAATAGTGCCATTTATGTATTTAGATAGTAGTTTCAAAATTTGTAAAATCAGAGGGCACTTATAATATGGATTTTAAAATTAAAACTTCATTATTGTGTTTTACCGTACATTCCTTAGTTTTCTAAATTAAACAGTATTGCAGTGAGTTCTAAAACAGCATTTACCCTGAGAGTCTTATATAGCCGTGGTATAGATTGTGAGTTACCTTCATTAAGTTTAATACGTAATTCATAGTAATTTCCTTCTTGGTTTGCTGTACGTATTAAATTAGTTAAGGGGGTATACTCATATAGCAATATATATATATATACACACATATATTGTCATGAATTTTTTACTGGTTAGCTCGGTTAATGTCATTTTATATAGGATACTCGTTCATTTTTATGATGTCTTGGAATTCGGTTTCATTGTGGACAGTAATATAGGGCAGACCACGACGCAGATAATTTCTTGATTGGTTGGATATATTGCCAAAAAAAATCTTATTTAGGACCTTATATACGCAAAGAAATAAATGTAGAAAGATACTATATAATGCCTCGAGCTTAGATATAAGCTTAACTCTGATATTTATTAAGTCACGAAGGAGTTTGCTGTATTATCGGAACATTTTGTGGAAATGTGTTTTAGACTGTCGTGAAATGCAGAGTGCGTATTAGAGGTTGGTTCCGAATATGTATAGTGTGTTTTATAAATCAGAACTAGATTGGACAGTGATGCAGTCGAAATATGATCATTTTATATTATTTATTTATCTGACAAAATATGAATTTCAATACTGTAATTTGATCCAAATATCCTATGGTAATTTGTGTGTAATTAAGGCATCGTTGTTATAGAGATTTTGTCCGTTGCTACAGAGTTGTTGATAAAAAAACGGAGAGTAATTTTCTAATTAGGTGTGAACACACGCATTTATTTATCTGCTTAAAAAAAAATTAAAAATAATTAATATTGTTTATGTTAATAAAGTGTTTGTTTTGTACAATTATAAAAACGAGTTTCCTTAAAAAAAACGAATAAAGTAGTTTTACTTACAAAGTTAATATTCAATAAATGGATCCTGTTTGAAGTTTGAAAATTTTGTGCATCGGAATTTGGGACGCTGCGTAGAAGGCTGCTGTGAAAGTCAACAGCGATCCTAAGAAAATAATTACTATTAGATGAAGAGATTGCCTAATAAAAGGTAAACTAATTATTACGTACCTATTCAGGAAGCACCAGAGTACCAGAGACCAGACGAAAACAAAAACTGTCCGAATTTTGTTTAAGAGTTTTATAAGGCATTTTTAGGTTAATACGCATACTGGCTGAAGTGTAGAACCAACTGAAGTTCGCTACGTATTAGGTAATACATTTTAAATGTCCATTTCCTCTTAGAAAACCAAAACGCGATAGGACCGACTTGTGTGACAGAGTAATCAGAGCTATACCGTGGTATATTTTTAAGTTAATATCTATCGCCCAAATTTTACATAATTTATAAAAGTTATAATTCAATTTAAAAAAAATTGCACAAAATATAAATATAACAATATATACTATCTAAGTTTACTAAGATTTCAATCATTGGCTGTCTGTGTGTATATTAATTGTAGTAAACTAGTTTCTTTGTTATAACGCAT
>JABXWE010044659.1:0-10412 GCA_014611495.1 Limonius californicus | reverse complement strand
ATTAGCTCTAACTTTGTTATTAGTGGAAAATTTTGCAGTTTTCTTTTATTTTCTAAAAGAGAATTAAAAAGTACATAAATAAGGTACTCTTAGTTAAAACGCGTAAAGGCAACCGTTTGCCTTAAAATGCTTGTGCAAGTTTTGAGTTGCCGTTAGGTCGTGCAAATATCAGGTAGCCATGATCGCAAAAACAATGGGTAGTGCTTGTTACTGGGGAAAAAAAAACAATGCTAAGTCAATTAAATACTTTGGTGTCATAGAAATTTTATTTTAAATTTTTGTTTTGTGTTTACGAAAATGCCGCGACATAACGAATTCTCCAATGCTGAAATGAGAGATACGGTTTGCGTTTACGCTCAAAAAATGAAATTTCTATTACAGCAAAGTATTTAATTGAATTAGCATTGTTTTTTTTTCTGCAGTAACAAGCACTACCCATTGTTTTTGTGATCATGACTACCTGATATTTGCACGTCCTAACGGCAACTCAAAACTTGCACAAGCATTTTAAGGCAAACGGTTGCCTTTACGCGTTTCAACTAAGAGTACCTTATTTATGTACTTTTTAATTCTCTTTCAGAAAATAAAAGAAAACTGCAAAATTTTCCACTAATAACAAAGTTAGAGCTAATATAAAATTTGAGTGGTAGGTTAAGTGCCTCTTACAGTTAAGTCTGGTTTATGAAAATGCTGCTGCCACTTTACTATGTTAAGTATGTGTACCAAATTTGAAAGAAATATCTTTAGATTTGTAGAAATTAAAACAAAAAGAAAAAATAAAAAATTGAACTTTAAGGCCCTATAACTTCTCAAGGAAGGTCTTTCGGCTTAAGGTATATTAGGTTTAATCGCTTTATTTTAACCTAAAGAATCTATGACTAAACGCTGGCCCATTGTTTCTGAGACACCCTGTATAATTACATAAAAACGGTTGGGTAACCGGTAATGTCACAGTCAATAATTAAAACCATATTACTAAATTAATTGCTAATCAAGAACATGCAAAATATATAACTTGTGTAAAAAGGCTTTGTCTGTTGTATACCTCATGCCAGTATTAAAAGAAGACAGATATGTAGTTTTATATGAACACCTCTCATACAAGAACTTACCTGATACCTGTTCACAGGGAACATTGCAATGAGATCTGCAGAATTGAATATTCTTATAAAATGCTTGCTACATGAAAGAGATCTTGTTTCTTTAGCTTCTTTTTAATGCTCGGAAAATATTCATGTGAAAGGAGAATAGTCTCAAGGGATTGTGTGAACAATAGGATGAATGGTAACGACACAAAGATGAATCTAGAATTTTAAAGAGAAATTTTAGGGACATTGACGCTGTTGTTATTATATTAACATTAACTGATCCTTTAAAAATGAACAAACCGTAAGGAAAAACACATACTGTACATCGATTGTTAGTTGGTGCGTTATACGGATCGCCCAGGAAAGTGTTTCCTTTAAGAAACGTTGTAAAATACAATACATATTGGAACGCGCTACTCCGGAAAAAATATGTGTGTGGAGAATATTATCAAAAGCCACTGAAAAGCAATTTCATACTTCATTCTTGATCTTAGATAAGACTATAAATTCGTAAACGTATGAGTAAGTAAAAAGTTTGAGTGTGTTTATTTTCTGCGAAACGATGTGTAGAAAGAAATAAATCTTTTGTTCTAGACTAAAACTGAATTATACTTTAAAACTGAATTCTACTTTAAAACTGCCATGTAGTTGTATTAAAGCTTATAGACTGTCTTCGAGTTAATAAATTACACTCTGTTTATTTTATATTGTCAATTTTTACAACAAATTTTGTTATGGTAGTAGATAAAGTATGAATAAAAGATGCACAATTACAGCAATAATATCAAATTTACTTTTATTTAAAATTTGGTACTTATTCACAAATCTACTGTCATGTTAATTTTTTTAGAGATAAGGATATTTCAATTCTCATAACCTCATAGCATGATAATCCTGACATTTGTTTTAAGAATATCGTTAACTTGCTACTGCTGAAGGCTTTCATGAAATGCAGCTTGTATTTAATTATAATTCATAGGGCAGTATTAAATATGGATTATAGTAATTACCTGATATTATCCAATACAATCGAAATACGTAATATTTCATGTAGTGCTGGTAAATCATTTATCGTCGCATGAACTAGTTTAATATTAGTTGGCATTTTATGAAATGTTGTTGGATTTTATGTAACTAATTAATTCTAGGAAACCCACTACATACAGAGAGAGTTAAAAGTATGGAGACACCGATTTGTTGTCGTTAATATTCATTTTATAAGAAAATGTTCAATACAAAAGTTTTTTATGAAATTTTTATCTGCATATTGATATACACGAACATTTTTTTTATTTAATTGTTTTTGAGTTATTACTTTACACGATATTTTTTTAAATGGCAACCTATTAATGTTATACTACTATTCGTTAGAGATTTTTTTTTCTCTTTATAATGGTATAAAAATTATTGGGTTAGCATAACATTTCTTCGAAAAAATGTCGGTTAAAGTTAAAGTATTTACAATTAATTAACTTCCCGATTCGTAAACGATACAGCCATGATGAACAAAAGCGAAGGATAAACAAGGGCGATATCAATAAGGCTGAATTTGTTTGTTTACGACATATTTTTCAATTTCTGCAATTTATTGCTGTTGGCATTAGCAATGGTTAGTTTAAGTGAACGTGAAAGAATTGAAATACTTATGATGCTGGGTTATCGAGATAGACGTAGAAGTTTACAAGATGTTTGTAATTTATTTAATGATACGCATCCAAATAGAAATCCAATTTATAAATCGGTTGTTGGTAAAACTTTACAACGTTTTGAACAAACGGGTAGGGTTAAAAATTTACCAAAGGGTGGTAGGTCTAGAAGATCGATAAGTGATGATAAAAAACTGGATGTTTTGTCGGCTGTATCTGAAGATCTCCATTTACCAACCAGGCAATTAGCGGTCAATCTCAATATTTCACAGTTTTCGGTCGTTACAATTTTTAAAAGTGAAAAGTATAAACCCTATTAGGTACACTTTGTACATGAGTTGATGGAGGATGATTTAGATAGGACACTCCAATTTTGTGAGGAAATGTCACATATTTGCAATAATAATGAAAATTTGTTAACAATATTGTTTTCTCTGACGAAGCTACGTTTTGCCCTAATGGTGAAATAAACAGACATAACTGTAGATACTGGTCATCGGAAAATCCTAATTGGGTTTTGGAACACCATACGCAGTATCCTCAAAAGGTTAATGTTTGGGCGGGCATTCTAGGGGGTCATATTACCGGTCCCTTTTTCATCGATGGCAATTTAACTTCGGCTCTGTATTTGCAGTTATTACAAAATCAAATTATACCTGCTTGTGCTATTCTCTGTCCCCATGAAAACAATGGACACTATCTGGTTCCAGCAAGATAGCGCCCCACCACATTATGGTGCAAATGTTCGTCAACATCTGAATAATGTGTTTCCAAACAGATGGATTGGGTGACGAGGAAACATTGAGTGGCCAGCTCGTTCGCCGGATTTAAGCCCCTTAAATTTTTTTCTTTGGGGATACGTAAAAAGCAATGTTTATAAAGATAGGCCCAATAACATAGAAGATTTAAGAATCCGAATTACCAGAACCTCTTCGGGGTTTTGTAAATCGATTGGGTCATCGTCAAAATGTAAATGGAGGACAATTTGAACATTTAATTCACTAGAGTTAAGTGTTTGTTCGTATTTATTTATGCTTTACTTGTTTTTGTTAAAGTTTTTGTAGTTTGTAACATCAATGTATTTTTTGTCGTTGTTTAATTTAGTTATTAATTTCTTTCTAACAATAAGATTTTGACCGACAACATTATTGCAAATAATTTTTCATAAAATAAAAATATTAGACTCGCTCGCCTTTGTTTATTGCTTCGCTTTTGTTTATCATGGTTGTATCGTTTACGAATCGAGAAGTTAATTAATTGTAATACTTTAGCTTTAACCGACATTTTCTAAAAGAAATGTTATGCAAACCCAAAAAATTTTTATACCATTATAAAGAGAAAAAAATTTTCTATCGAATAGTAGTATAAAATTAATAGGTTGCCATTTAAAAAGGTATCGCGTAAAATCATAACTCAAAAACAATTGAATAAAAAAATTTTTCGCGTATATTAATATGTAGATAAAAATTTCATAAAAAACTTTCGTATTGAAGATTTTCTTATAAAATGAATATTAACGACAGCAAATCGGTGTCTCCATACTTTTAACTCTCTCTGTATACAAAACAAACGCGGTATTTTGTCTAGCAGCCCACGCAAACAAATTTAATAATTTTTACAGTAAATACCGGCATTCTACGATCCGCCTAGAACAGAGAGTTTCGCTACATGGCAACGACATTCCTATATAAAAATTAAAGAAATAAAACCTGGAAAATTGGTATGAAGCTAAAGTGAACGATAATGATATACGCTGAATGCTTGTACAGAAGTAAAATATTGCTTATATATTATCAATTTGTTACAGAAACAATAACTTAATGAGCAAAAATTGCGTCCTTCGGATATTCCTGTCAACATCTGCCTATGCATTCGATGTTAGCTATTTAGTAAATCTCCATTTCCCCCTTTTGTCTAATTGAATTTTCTAGTTCTGTGATGAACTGAGGACGTGATTCGTAAATTTTAGACTGGAGAAATTCTCAAAAAGGGTCTGGTAAGAGTAAGTCTGGGATCACAAAGAGTATGCAGGATTCCCAAATCCCGATATAAAAATATTCGGAAATAAATAGCCGTTAAAATATTTGGACTGTTGACTTTCTATTGTAGTATACACAATTGTCTTGCTGCAATCGCACAACAGTTTTTTATTATTAAAGTTGTGTATTTGAAACTCGGTATTCTTGCATAACCGGGCACGAGGACTTCAATTCCAAATATAGTTTTCTTGCAAAATTTTAATTGTTGGAATTGAACTCCTTGTGTCAGAAGACAAATTTCAATTTTTAGGGTATTTCAGAAGTGCTTGCAAATATCTTGAAAATCAATACAGTTTGTAATGGCCCTAAATTCGTGTAATTTTTCTGTAATTTAACCGACTTCGTATTTCTTAAGGCCTAGATCCCCATGTACCTCATCTTATCTCGAATAGCCTGTATGCAGTAAAATTAGATTTGCAATAGGTACGCAAAGTAACTGAATGCCAGGTAGTACAATATAATGTACTTCCCTGAATTGGTTCTTTGGTCCGTTAAACGTCTTCTAGTTTTCTGAATTACTTATTGATATAAATCCCACGTATATTTCAAAACCACATCCCTTGGCAGAATCGCAGTATCCATTGATTTGTTATATTCACGGTGAAACATTCTCAGGCCGTACAATACACTGTATATAAATAAATTAATTTCACAATTAGTTCGTACGCTCAAATATGCAACCAACAACAACCTACACTTTTTAGGTTTAATAATAATTATGTTAATTTCTATTTCCATGGCAACCTATTACAAGTCGTTTAATTCTGTTTGTGAAACTTGTGTTTGTAAAAGTAATCGCCCGTTATTCCACGTTGGCATTAAATTTGAAATAATACCTTTAATTATCTGTTCCTGTGGTGTCGCGGCGTCCAACAACGTCAAAATTTTAATTAAAAAGGCGTCAGCGAATACTTTATTTAAAGAATACCTTCTGTAATAAGCAATATTTTATAAATTCTTTGATTTTAATTAAGATTTCAAAACACAAAATTAAATTTTTAAATGTCGAAAGGTTCAAAAAAGTTTTCAGATTTTCCTACTAGACTTGGTTTCTAACATTCGCACAGGCATTTTTTATGGAAATGGCAATGTTTATCATACTTCTATTTTAACTTGAATCAATAATATTAAAAGAAAATGTAGCTTGTTATTCCCAGAATAAAGAAAGCCCTTAATTGAAGAATCACGCCACCCCCATTGACATTTATTGTTCTTCTTATCCAAATATGGCTTTTAGGATGTATTTAAAGTAAAGTTTTTTAGTTAACTATTTCAAATGCTAAAGTAGGGAGAGGCAAGTGGGATTATTAATGAACATAGTGTTTATATCTTGGAGAACAGAATGTAAAACTGTCGGGTCTCCGTAGTGTATGTACATACGTATATATGTGTGTCGGTAATTGCTCTAAAATATTGTTATTAATTTAACCGTTTGCAAACATTGCAGTTGTTGATACTCAGTTCACAATTGTAACTAGTTTTTTATGTAGCTGAGGAAGACACCAGGAATATCTGACTATCTTTTATAAAATATTAACAATCGATTAACAAGAACATGAATAAACAGTCTGTGTTAATTGATGTGGGGCAAAAAAATGGGTGATCAGAATCGTGAGAATAGCAGAAGTGACTTAAAATTGTTGTTAGTATGCAAATTTATTTACATGTTACTGAACACAAATTGAAAATGAGGTTATATATTTCTGCATGTGGGCATTAAATAATTGATGCTTATTTACATCCTTTTGTAGTATTGTTTTCAGGACAAATGAAGCAATTTTCGAGGTGTGAAATATCGATAGAATTTTATTGGCGTGTTTGATGACGCAATTTCCATGAGGAATGTTGCATGCAAATCCGGGATTAGGTATGCTGATAGAATGAAAACTCCCGCAGGGCTTCAGATTGTGAAACAGCTTACAGTAACAGTTGATACTTAATTATTTATTACATTATTATAGAGCCAAGGCTAATATATCAATCTTCGCAGCCTTAAGTTCGTAATACCTAAGCATGTTCAAGAAATTAATTTTACCGAACCCATTTTACATTTGTCACGAAAATAAAATAGGGATTATGACAAACACGTTGTTGAATCAAGAGAAAAATAATTAAATAATCAAGGCTTCGTTTGTTATAAAAATTAGAAAATCTTATAAATCAACATATTTAATTTCAATTTACCTTTATCTTGAACCTGTTTTAACACAGGGAATTTAATTCAGTAGCTTTCAGCTGCCTAAATAGTTTCAAATATTAATGATACCTATAAAGGTTTTTGATGTAGTTACTAGAAATTCGCAGCTTTTCTTGACTTTGAAAAAGTAATATCCTTGATCTATACAGGGTAATTACTTTATCTCGTAACACGTAGGGAGGCTACACAGATTACAGCTGTCAGTATTCTATGCGTATCTTCGTAAACTTTACATTTTTTAAATAAATAAATATCAAAGTAGTTACGTTTGATGCACTAAGAAACGAAAGTGAAACTATTTGCTAATAAATATGATGCAGTTTTGCAATAGGTACCTTTACAATATTTATTTCTTATAATTTAAACAAAAGAAACACAGAGACAGCATAAAAATATGTTGACATAACAATAAAATCAACAGCAAAAAAATTAAATTGAAACATAAAGAAAAACACTAATTATTGATGTAATAAATGTTCAAACTGCCGTTCACCTTGCTGTTTACATAAGTCAATTCGCCGCAGAAGAGAATTTCTAATATGAGTTAGCATGTCTGGGGTGATTGACATCCATGATTCAATAATTCTTTCACGTAAATCTTCCTGAGTTTCTAAGGGTGTTTCGTAGACGTGGTTTTTTACTTTGCCACACAAAAAGAAATCTAACGGAGTCAAGTTCTGACTACGTCGAAGCCAAGGATGAATTGCACGCACCTCTTGCAATGTATCTGTTACGGAAAGTTTCATCTTGGAAGTTTCTTACAATTCTATGGAAGTGGCCAGGCACTTGAAACCACATACGCTGTCTAACATGAAGAGGAACATCTTCTAAAAGTTGAGGCAAATCATTTTCTAGAAAATGTAAATACATTTCCCCATTTAAACTACCCTCAAAGAAGTTAGGGACAGTGATACCACATCACACATTTACAGTAAACATTATTTAAAAGTCTGCTTGCCGAATCCAATGTGGGTTATCTTATGAAGAGAAATGGTTATTGTGTCTATTTACAAACCCATTGTGACTAAACGTCGCTTCGTCAGAAAATAGAATATTTCTTAAAAACAGTGGATCAGTAGTAACTTCGCCTCTTCACAATTGGCAGAAATTTACTCGACGTGGGAAATCGTCTTCAGTAAGGTGTTGCACTAATATGATGTGGTAAGGAACAAAGCAGTTTACTTTTAAAATGTTAAATCTGAACTTTGGCTAAAGCTTACAGTTTTTGCAACTGCTTGTTGGCTTATATGATTACCTGTTACTTGTTCGATGACTGCCGCTTCAGCCTCTACAGTTGTAATATGTTGTTTCACCTTTGGCTTGGAAAACTGTCCATATTGCCGCAATGTTTTTTCCAACCGCCTAAAAGCATTATGTGATGGAAAGGGTCTAGCCGGGTATTTTTGTGTATATCGTTGTACTGCTAAGTCTGCCGCCCCTGTGCATTCTCTCAAAATCAACATCGTACCCGTTTCAGAATACATTGAAACTGATTGTTGTTACCACAAGAATCTATACAAATCAACAGCTTTGTACGGAGGTTTGGTAAATTTCAAGAAAACAGTAATTGACATTTGCCTGTCCAAAGGACTCTTAATGTAAAAAAATATTTTTTATAGCTAAGAGGAAATTTATGCTTTTTTTACTATGCATTTCACGCACATGTGAGAGATGTAGCTTACCTATTTGTTACGAAAAAAAATGATCACACTACTTTTATATACCGGGTGCTGACTTTGAATAAGCTCCATAGGGAAAATGTATGTGTTTGTGGAATTTTTCAATTTCCTGCTCCCCAAGTTGAAAAACGCGCCCAAAACAAGGGGTACGCAGAAGGGACGTTAATTTTACAGAAATTACATCTACTTTTTATTTTTAGAATATCAAATTAAGTGATTAATTTAAAAAATATGATATAATTTATATTAATGGTCTAGTAATAGCACCAAATCCGACGTGCGAACCCCGCCGGCGTGGCTTAGCTGTTACACTTATGCTTTGTAACGCGAACTCGGGAGTTCGAATCCGCTCTTCAGCTTTATTTTTTTTTTAAATTTTTTTTATGGTAGGCCTTTTATATCTATAAATCCAACTGTGTTATTATTTTCTAAAAAACACATCAAACAAAATACATGCATTTTTGGGTTTCTTAAAAAATTAAATAATAAAACAGTTTTAAATTTACCATTACACATATAATAATAACCATTAAATCGTTTAACGATAATTATTAACGCAAATAAAAATGTAAATTAAATCAAATGTTCGAATGAAGTACATCTACACTCAAAAAGTAATCAAACGATTAGAAAACTGTCTCAGCACTTGAGCAAGTGTTCTTGATGTAATTTATCTACAACATTCAATAATATTGTGTATTTAGAGAATAATATCACAATAGCAATTACAAAAATAAAACATTTATAACAAGAAAAATAATAAAAAAATGAAGCTGAAGAGCGGATTCGAACTCCCGAGTTCGCGTTACAAAGCAGATGCATAACCACTAAGCCACGCCGGCGGGATGCGCATACCGGATTTGGTGCTATTACTACACCATCTATATAAATTATTTCATATTTTTTTAAATTAATTACTTAATTTGATATTCTAAAAATAAAAAGTAGATGTAATCTCTGAAAAATTAACGTCCCTTCTGCGTACCCCTTGTTTTGGGCGCGTTTTTCAACTTGGGGAGCAGGAAATTGAAAAATTCCACAAACGCATGTATTTTCCCTATGGAGCGTATTCAAAGTCAGCACCCGGTATATATATATATATACAGGGTGTCTCAGAAAGAATGGGCCAGCGTTTAACCATAGATTCTTTAGTTAAAAATAAACCGATTAAACCTAATATACCTTAGTACAAAAGTCCTTCCTTAAGGAGTTATAGGGTCTTAAAGTTCAATTTTTTATTTTTTCTTTTTATTGTAATTTCCACAAATCTAAAGATATTTCTTTCAAATTTCGTACACATACTTACTATTATGCAATACAGTGACACAATTATTTTCATTAACCAGACTTGACCGCAAGAGGTACTTAACCTACCACTGAAATTTTATTTTAGCTCTAACTTTGTTATTAGTAGAACGATTTAAAATTTTATGTTATTTTCTGAAAGAGCATTAAAAAATACAAAAATAAGGTACTCTTCGTTCATACGCGTAGAGGCAACCGTTTGCCTTAAAATGCTTGTCCCAAGTTTTGGGTTGTCGTTACGACGTGCAATTATCAGCTAGCCATGATCGTAAAAACAATGGGTAGTGCTTGTGACCTACAGTGAAGAACAATGCGAAGTCAATTAAATACTTTGGTGTTGTAAAAATAGTATTTTTAATTTATGTTTCATTTACGAAAATGCCTCGACATAACGAACGTCGCTGCATATTCGTAAACACAAAACAGAAATTAAAAATACAATTTCTATAACACCAAAG